>JAJHUR010100355.1:0-23621 GCA_027495735.1 Lutjanus campechanus | reverse complement strand
TGAGACAGAATAAATCAATATGATAATCAGAGATTAGTTCATTTATTAATACAGCCTTTGATGACAGAGATCTGATATTTAATAGTCCACATTTGATGTTTATATTTTGATGCAGTTTCACATTGGTGGTTTTAATTTTTTTTAGGTTTTTATGGTTTACTCCTTTTCTATTAATTTTTGATATAAATGGTTGACATGGTCGGGGGACAGACACCGTTTCTATGTGGTTTTGGGTGGATGACTGCTCTAATGGAAGCGCAGAGAGGCGTGTAAGACTGCAACTCTGCGTTGCAATCTTGTCACTTGTGACCGGATTAATTAATCAATTAATCAATAAAATGATCGAAGGCCTAATCGACAATGAAAGTAATCCTTAGTTACAAGCCTACTTTCCCCCTCGCTGGGTTCCAAAGTTAGAGACTAGCTCATGAACAAAATGGTGTATGTAGCAACTAAACAGCCAGATATGTTTGTTAGGGGAGACCGAAAACAGAGCCAAAATCATGATATGATAGTATTTCGATTCTTTGGACAACGATACAACATTTGCTGACGTCACAAAGTCTGCCACGTTATGATTTTGATTTGATTTAATTCAGGGGTCTGTGATTGATATCATATATCCAAATATATAACACAATCAGTTACATTTATGTCAACTCAGCAAAAGGAACCAAATCATGACTCTGCAATTTTATGATTGAACTCCTCCAGACATTTGTGATCATGTCACGCTTATGTCATTGAAATATCAAAATAAAGGCATAGCTTAAAGATGATCATCTAGATTTTTACTTTGCATTGATCATTAAACATTGAATCAATATATCAGTCCAGATTGATTTGTTGTTACACCCCTATAAGGTGCTCCAAATGAATGTCTGCTCATTGTGTAAATGGGCCACTGTTAGCTATGTCAACTGCACAAGGTCCCAGTTCCAAAAAAGTTGCATAAAACGGAAATGAAGAACAGCATGCAATGGTTAGCAAATACTTTTTAACTTTAACTGAATACAGTGCAAAAATGTAATATTTAATGTTCACACTGAAAAAAGCTTATTGTTTTTTGTAAATATACACTCATTCTGAATTTAATGCCTGCAACATGTTTTAAAAAAACCTGGGAGAGGGGCAACAAAAAACTGAAAGTTGTGGAATGCTTAAAAAAACACCTGTTTGGAATATTCCACAGGTAAACAGGTTAATTGGTAACAGATGACAGTATCATGATTGGGTATTAAAGAAGCATCCTCAAAAGCCTCAGTTGCTCACAAGCATGGAGGGGTGAGTTTCATCACTTTGTGAAAAACTGTGCAAGCAACTTTTCTCAGCACAAAACTGCATGAGTGAGAATTCAGAGTAATCTGTAATCTCTGCAGGCTTCTCTGGGCCTGAGCTAATCTGAGATGGACTGACGGAAAGTGGAAAAGTGTGCTGTGGTCTGACAAGTCCACATTTCAGATTATTTTCAGAAAACATGGACATCATGTCCTCTGGGCTACAGAGAAAAAGTACCATCCAGATTGTTACCAGCACTAACTTCAGCATCTGTGATGGTACAGTATGGGGGTGTGTTAGTGCCAGTGGCATGGTTAACTGTCACATCTGTGAAGGCCCCATTTATGCTGAAAGGAACAAATAGTTTTTGGAGCAACATATTCACTGACTCTATAACACATCCATGATTGCTCCACACAGATCTGATATAACCTCACTCACATATGAAATTGATTAACCCCAAAACTAGTCCCTGCTACTTCCCAGCAGTCCTAAGCCAATGTTTTTAACCTGAGCCAGACCACACAACATGATAGCAATCAAAATATATATTTAATACTACTACAACTACTACTACTACTACTACTACTAATAATAATAATGATAATACACACTTGGGTGTTGGATCAGTACATGTATTGGTTGATATGTAAAGTTTAAAGCTATAGTGTGTAACTTCTGTACCCCCCCAAATCCCCACCACTATCCGTCCGCCACTGTGATCCACGATTCCACAACATTTTCATTACTTATCCAACAGCAGAAAGGCTTCTTGTTGTGAAGTAAAACGCGTCATTTCCTGTGCGCCAGCGTGGGAATGTCGCCGGTTGACAAGCAAAGCAAAAATGATATAAAATATGTTAGAGGAGCCAATCGGCTTAATCAGCATTGTGTCATCTCCTCTAGTAGTGGCTTGGGTGAAACGGACATTTACGTGCATGTAGAAGTTATACACTATAGCTTTAAGTATCAGAATCAGTGTTAGGATGGGAAAAGTAGTTTTGGAACATCATTAGCAATTACTGAATGCTGACTGTGCAATTACAACTCAAAATGCATTTACATTTTTCAAATCTAATTGTAAATTGTACAGCAACAATATTCATTTATTAATGTTGTTAAAATGACTTGCTGTATGAGGCAGGGAGCTGAGACAGGTCTGTATGATATAATGATTCCAATAATATCCCCATGAATATTTATGAGTGAGGACAGGCACATTTTCTCTCAGTCATTGGGTAGGTCCACTGACTGACTTTTATATATACTCACTGAAGATTTTTGTTACAGCTTAGAGGAGCAGTTGCTAGTTGCATGGTCAAAACTGAGAACTGCTGTCCAAATAATGATTGGAGCCAAAGACAGTATGTTTAAGCGATGTTCCACCCCAGAACGATAATCCACTCAATATGTACTCACCCCAATGCCGATGTGAGGATGGGTGAAGATCTTCAGTTCACAAAACAATCCTGGAGTTTCAGCAGAAAACAGCATTGCAGCCAAATCCAGTGCAATTGCAGTGAAATGTAAAAAAAAACACAAAATGTCACCATCCTGCTCGTATGGTGTAATCCAAGTGTCCATGAGCCACAACATTAAAATTTAACCAGAAAAGACGCCATTTACACCATGTTTTTAGCCAAAATGTCAACTGAAGCCTCTCAGACTCGAGCCGGATGCACAAGAGATCTTGCGATATTTTCACACATGCATCCATTAAGAGATATATGAAGTCTTGCAATACATCGACGAAGTCTCACGATACACCGACGCCATGTTTACATGCTACCTGGGAGGCTACAGTTGACAATTCGGCTAAAAACATGGTGTAAATGGCATCTTTTGTGGTTAAATTTTAATGTCACGGCTCACGGACACTTGGATTACACCACACGAGCAGGATGGAGACATTTTGTGTTTGTTTTGTGTTCTTTTCTTTTTTTTTTAATTTATACATGGTCACCATTCCCTCCCAAAAATTTATCAAAAATCATTCAATTTTAATCTGTATACACATTTATTTGTTTTGATTTCTTTGATGTTCATGGCTCTATCACGTCACCAATCACTGACACTGCACATATGAACATAAAATCCTGCACACAGAACTACAAATGCTCCTAAGAAATGCTCATTTTAAACCCTGTCAGTTTTCTCAGCAGACTATTTACATCATTAGATCAGTTTCCTGTGCTTTGCCTGCCCTGCTGTGTTCATTCACTCCCAATCTAAATCCAGCCTCAGTCAGAGCGTTGCCTAAAGGCACATCACAGCTATTTATAGAGGAATCAGCATCTGTCCTCTTCTGTATCCAACAAACTCCATCGCTTTGAGGATTCACACCAACTACCTTTCTGATCACGACCTGCCTGCAGTGCTCTTAACTGCCCGGCCTCCTAAATTTGTAACTGCTGGTAAAGTGACCTGCTGGCTTTGTTCCCATTGTTGAGAGTAAGACTGTCACACATACACATACACAGAAGCACAAACACATGCTGAATGCATGCACCTGTTTAGCCTGCAGTAGTTTAGAGAAGCACATGCAGGATCTCAGTGAGTCACAGACAGAGGCTAACATACATTCTTAGTCATAATTGACCAAACACACAGAAATATACATGGATTTATTCTTACTGTGGTGAAAAAAGCAACATATTATTACTGTGGGAATGCTGTTTACTGTGGCTGCCTTAATACTTGAATATTAGTGGATTTTATTGAAGCATACTGCCGTTAGCATAGCGTAGTTCCTTTAAGGAATAGGGCAGTATTAAGTGTGTGCAGTGTGCAAGTGAGAGAGAGCAGCAGGTGAAGACGATGCTGTAACTGTATTTTCTTCTCATTTCTATGTGGAGACAGAACACACACATAGACTATGGGATATCTTAATTTGGAAATAAATGTTGGTATAAATGGTACTTACATTCTGTCAGTCTTTAGAGTGGCAGAAGCAAGGGAGGAGAAAACTGGCGTCACACCTGGGGCCTGTGAACACTGGACAGATTCATATTGCACAAACTGTACTTGCATACATACTCAGCACATGAAGACTGGAATGAGATAAAAGTGTTGATTGACTGACAGCTTATTCAAGATGTGATTGAGTGACTGGATAATCATAACTGCAACAAAGACTTAAAAATAAGCAGCTGTGGTTGTAGACAAAAATGTATTATGACCAAATGGCATGAGATACAATGCATATGCAGATAAACAAAGATCAGCCACAAGGGGGCAGTGCCACATCAGATATCTTCCTTAAGTCTGTTTGTGCTCATATGCCCACTGTATGATGTGTGTGCATGTGTGTGTGTGTGTGTGTGTGTGTGTGTGTGTGTGTGTGTGTGTGCGTACATGCATGTGTGTATTAAGAAAGACTCGATTCAAGAAAATGGGCTTGGCTTCTGTTGAATTTCAGCTTTAATAAATAATCATGAAAAGATCTCTCACCTCCTGTGCATGGACTAAAGCGGTGTTATATCTAATGTAATAAAATGAATATAATCTAATATTATACAGTATAATCTAATACAGTACATTTAAGGGTAATATAAACTATATTATAAACCAAAATGTGGTATTAAGCAAATCACTTTCACAGCTTCTATGGTGGAAAAGAGAGCAGAACCCTTAGAGCTCTATCTCATTGACCACTAATTAAGTCTGCTCTCTGTTTGCATTGACAAAGCCTTTAGTTGATGCCAGTGTTTATTTAGCTGCAGCTTTCTGTGAAACCATTGATTAATGCAGAACAGCACCAGTTACGTGCTAAAGAAAAACGTTTTCCTCCAAAGTTTCTTGTGCTCACTCGAGAGAGTCTGTGGAATCTATCATGTCTGTACCAAATGGAATTTTTGTTTTGTTTTTGCAAATCTTTTCACGGGCTCCGTAATTAGCAATGCCACTGTAAGTCAAACGGAAAGAAACACTTATTATAGTCAAAGCAAAAGCTTGTTCTTTTCTAAGGAGCCAAATTAGTGTAAGATTTTACAATGGACATAAAGAAGTCTGTGAATTACAACTCAGGCTTCTGAAATGGGAGAAGCTGCTGGTAGCAGCAGTAGTTACAGAAGCTGTAGTGGCACCAGCAGTATCAAACACAGTAATAGTACAATATTTAAATTTGTGTAAAGCAACAATGAATGTGTGTTCACCCAAATTTTTTTGGCAGTTTTCTCTGCTCTAAAACTTTGGAGGCAATTCCACTTTGCTGTCTCAGTGTCAAACACTGCTATGACCCAAGAACAACCTGAAGCGTGGACACTCCATCTAGCAGCTTTATTGGACATGTCTAGACATGTTTGAGCCACCAGATCCAGAGGACGGTTTCTTTTCTTCTGTGTCAGGTTATTGGAACTGAAGTGAGCTGATGTGAACTGCTGGGCTGATTTGGACAGAGAGAGTCGCTGAAGGAACGTTTGTCACTGACTGTAAAGGAGGGTGTGAGGAGGGGGAGGCAGTGTCGTTACTGTGTCGCGTCGTGGGGCTTATATAGTGGTGTGGGACCATGGCTCCCGTACGACACTGAGCCATGTTTCAGGTCCGCCCAAAAAGTCCCGAACGGTCCAACCTCACTTCAGTTCTCAGTGTTCTTGTTTTCAGTAACTATGTTCTAGCATGTATAATGTATTTAGGAGAAAAAAAATCTTTTTCCTTTACACAGATTTTAACAGTAATAATAGTGGCAGTAGCAGTAATAGTCAGCACATTCTGACTCCCAAAGCATCAAATACATCAGCTTGAACAGTGCCCCTGTACTTGAGACGAAGACGCTGTAGGTACCCCCCTAGCATCATTTCTGGAGACGCCTTCTTCTGAAAGTCTACCTGGACATTGCATATTTATAGAGAGGCAGAGTCACTTCTGGTGTGCCCTATGGGACTTTACTTTGGAAAAAATATAAATGGTAAATAAATTTTTTGTTCAGCGGGGACAGATCCAAAATCTTAGTCTGCGACTTGAAACTATGTGACTAATGACGAATTCTTTCTTTCCTTAATTAGATGTGAAAGGGTGTCAGACTGGAGATTTTTTAAAAATCTTATAGTGTATGAATTAACAACTTAATCTAATGAGTCAATCAAACATTTAGTTCTGAAATGTGTTAACAGGAAATAAGTTGACCTGACTTAGACTGATAAACTTACACTAGTTATTACAAGTTTAATTACATTGATTATTTAACCAACCCAAGTGTTTTCCCTTTGTTACAAAAGTGTTTGTGTCCTAAAGAGAGAACAAAGTGCCAGTGAAATGTTTTGTAACCCACTTACATAAATTTTTATGGAGTCTATTTGTGAGGGATGTGTTTTGTGGGGTAGATGTTGGTGACAAGATTCTTACACATGGGGTTGGTCCGTTATCGTGCACAAAATGACTCTCAGCTTGGAGGTGAAGCAGGGACATGCGGTAGTTGGTTGCTGCAGTGTCCCACGGTGGGACGAGTGTCATGCTGGGTAGTGTTTGTGTCTTGTGTCCTCCCCTGCTCCCCTTCCTCTTTTATGTAATGTGGTTTAATGTGCGAGTGGTTTTTCCTAGCAGCCGTTCTCTTTTTTTTCCCAGGTTGTGCTGGGATGTGAGCGATGAGCCTGGTTGACCCGGTCCCTGAAGGTGGTGACTCCAAACCATTTACACTTCCTCTGTCTGATTAGCCTGTGTCCCACCACGACCTGGAACAACATGCTAATCCATCATAGAGGAGTTGTTGGGGACGGGCCTGCTGTCTCCAGAGGTAAAAAACACCTTTGGTTGTTACCTTCAATGTGTACCAGCTAACAGGCCAACCATGAGTAACAGAAGTGTATTTTTGTTTATGGTGAATGTTGGGATATCAGGCAGGCTATACTAAAATAGATGACCAATCTTGGTTGTGGTATTGAATGTACAAATCAGAAGTTGTTCGTCTGAACCCTATTCGATTTCTTGCTCTGATGTAAGTGCATGTCAAAGTCGTGAAACAAGTGCAGGCCAGTGTTAAGACTAGAGGCAAGGAAGCAGTTAGCCTGGCTCTGTCCAAAATTCAAAAATATATCTACCTACCAATGACTCCTCACTTACTTATTAAAATGCTGTATTTTATTTGTTTACTTCCAACAAACATGAATAAAGGGCACTTGAAGGTTATGGCAAACAGCTTTAGAGGTGCTGGTGTATTGTTGAACTTGGTGACAGCCTGACTACCTGTTTTCTTCTGCTTCCAGTCTTTTTGCTAAGCCAGGCTAATAGAGAAGCTAAGTCACACACACCCTTTCTGGTGGACCACCATGGGACCTAAACTTGGGAAAAAACATTAACTGTAGTCAATGGTGAGAGATAAATTATTTTTTGATAAGATTTGAATAGTGCCACGAATAACCCATCTGATGTTTGTCAATTTAAAAGATAATTTTCCAACTCAAGAAAGTTGCAGTTTGTCATAAAACTGTTTAAGTATCAGACTGTGAAGATATATAATCAGAAAAGACTACACAACCAGAACCATGAAAGATGATTTTCACCTTCCAAAAGCTAAGAGTAGCTGCTGAAGCTACGTCGATTCCTATGCTCCGAGTAATGAAAAAATGAATCGACCAACACCTCCACACTGACTTACTTACTAAACTTATTGAAATGTTGTATTGATATAATTTTATAGATAGTTGGTGATTATGCAAATGACTCAATCGTTGTAGAGTTAGACCATTCCTAGGTCCCACCCCTTTTTGCTCTGCTCCAATAACATTTTAGCAAGCCTGGTACCCTGTAGAAACAGCTTTCTCCTTCCCTGTTTCCTATAATTATGTGAAAGGAAAAACAAATTCTAAAGAGGGTGAAAAGACATGACATATGGTCACATTTTAAGTAAGCCAGTCTTAGCAAAATGCTTGCCAACTGGATAGCTAATCTACATCAATCATTAGCTACCTAGTTACATCTGATAGCTAATATTAGCAAAGTGCTAGTGAACTAGCTAGCAAATATATAACAGTCATTAGGTTGCTAGTAAGCTAACATTTTTCTAACATTAGATGAACTGACTCATTGGCAAACAAATACTGAAAGAAAAAATGAGTAAGTATTCTCCATCTTTGGGGATAATGTAGTGTTTTTCTTGCATGTCTCAACATCTGACCATCAGCACCGGATCCCCCCAAGGCTCTGTTCTTTCTCCTCTGCTCTTCTCCCTGTACACCAACAGCTGCGCCTCCAGTCATCAGTCCATCAAGCTCCTGAGGTTCGCGGACGACACTACCCTCATTGGACTCATCTCTGGTGGGGATGAGTTGGCCTACAGGTGGGAGATCGACCGTCTGGTGACCTGGTGCAGTGAGAACAACTTGGAGCTCAACGCTCTAAAGACAGTGGAGATGATTGTGGACTTCAGGAAGAGCCCAGCCCCACCCACCCCCATCACCCTGTGTGACTCCCCAGTCGACACTGTGGAGTCATTCTGCTTCCTGGGCACCATCATCACCCAGGACCTGAAGTGGGAGCTAAACATCAGCTCCCTCATCAAAAAAGCCCAGCAGAGGATGTTCTTCCTGCAGCAGCTGAAGAAATTCAACCTGCCAAAGACAATGATGGTGCACTTCTACACTGCCATCATCGAGTCCATCCTCACCTCCTCTATCATCACCTGGTACGCTGCTGCTACTGCCAAAGACAAGGGCAGACTGCAGCGTGTCATTCGCTCTGCCGAGAGGGTGATCGGCTGCAACTTGCCTTCCCTGCAGGACCTGTACACCTCCAGGACCCTGAGGCGTGCAGGTAAGATTGTAGCCGACCCCTCTCATCCTGGACACAAACTGTTTGTGACACTCCCCTCTGGCAGGAGGCTGCGATCCATCAGGACCAAAACCTCACATTGCAATATCTGTTCTTCTTTTATATTGTACTTTTTAGTCACTTTGTTTTTTTTTCTCTTGTGTTTTATTATACATGCTCCTTTTTATTTCTAGAAAAAATCTATTTATGCTGTTCACCAACAGCACTTGCCTCATTTTTTATTTATATTTTGGTTTTATGTTTGTATGCACCAATGTGCCACAACAAATTCCTGGTAGGTGAAGATCTACTTGGCAATAAAACCGTTTCTGATTCTGATTTTTGATTCTGATCGTGTAATGTTAGACAGCCAATCACCAACATTATTAGATCTTGGTACAAGCATGTTGCATACCTAATGGTTGACGGACACCAATGAGATTTCACATGAATTGACATCAAGTCATTTCTCAGTAGTCTCTAGTGTTGAAGCAATTTGGTACCAAAGAGGTATTGGAATTGAGTGCTCAGGCCCAGTTACCCTGTGCAGATATTGTGGGAATAAATGAAAAAAATCTTCAAATATCAACCATCTGGCAATAGGATTGCTATTTCAGGCTGCAGTGGGATCGTGAATGCAGAGGGCATTCCTCAATTAAGGTTCTTGTCCAGGAACTGGTAGATGCCAAGTGCACTCTGCTGAGATGTGCCAAAGGAGTCATAAAGGGGTAAGCACCTTGGAGGGAAAATGCCTTAACATTAGGTCCAGCCTGCAGAGCTGCATGTATCTAGCAAAAAGCTCAGGCGTTCTGTGTGCCCGAGTTAATACAATAAAAGGCTTGTCAGATAAAAAGAAAAAGGACGCTAATGGTTTCTCTGAGATTTCTCAGGAGTAACCCTACCCTCAGCGTGAGCAGGGGAGATGCGCTCTCTGATGCCTGAGTTCTTTTAATCCTCTTGCGCAAAAGCGAGTCACATTTTACAGGATTTTTATTTAGCTGAGATACAGGACCTTTCAAGCCACATTTGTAATTGCAATACGACCTGCAGGACTGTCGTGTGTTGTGTGCTTCAGTCAAGGTTGGTCGCTGTTCTTACAAATCAAAGGCGACAGCAACACTTCATGTGTGCTTCAGTGCAGCAGGAGTGTTTGGACTACCGCTGGTCATATTTACTGGACAAAGGCCTCAGGCTGACATGGTGAACCTTACTTTGTACCAAGCAGCAATCCGATCCATGTCAGATAATAAATAATAAATGAGCTGTGGGGAAACGGTTCTTAAACTCCCTGCCCAGCCTGCCTCTGTGCAGTTACCATATATTTAATGCTCATAGACTCGGTTGCACCAACAAAAAGTTTAGTAATAGGTTTAAAATGAGTAAATACAGATAAATTAAGCAGGACTCTGTTCACAATTAAAAGCTCATCTCAATTAAAAAACGATAGAAATGAATCAATATGGAGATGCTTGCTTACTCAAATGTAAATGAATCAAAAATAAATTTGAGGGCTGTTTAGACCTACGAAGGTGGAAAACTGCCTGCTCTGTATTCCTTCACAAAATGTTTTGACCGCTAGTGACTGGAAAGTTAACAAAATGTTGCCTCGTTTTCTCGCTAGGTAAAATGATAATTAAACGTTAACTTTGTGAAAGAGCAGTGGAGAGAAGCTTCAGAAAGTTTTCTTACTGCCTGTACTGGTAGAAAAACTGAGCTCTACATTCTACTTCTAAACCACATTGACATTAATTTGTTTCGCGCCATGGTGGCAACAGAGTGAGACAAAGTACCTTGGTGCTTTGGTGCGTCAGATCCTCTCATGCATTGAAATGCCCAGATCCTTTAATGAGGAACTAACTGGCATGAGGAGGGAAGACATTTTGATTGTGGAGATCATTAGTGGCGTGGAAGCAGAGATCATCTTCACTTGAGTCATACATACAGCACAGTATTCCCTCCAGTGAGCAGCTTGTGACAAGTAATAGGTCAAATTAAAGGGGCCCTGTGGAGTTTTTCTTGTCAACATTTACATTCAGTGTTTTTTTTCACCTAAACGTATTGTGTGTATCCTAACAAATATGTTAAATGCATTATTGCAAAGCTGATTTTTTAGAGTTTTTAGAGTTAAATCCTGTATCCTTTACATGGTTGCAGTCTTCCTCTTAACTGCCTTTGTTGAAGCTTTGCTGTGTTTCTTGCTGCAATACGCTAGAGTGATGAGACATCAGCGTTTTCTGAGGCTTGATGCCCCGCCTGCAATGCCCCAACTGATTTCACCATTTTCTCCTCTGCCTCTTTCCTGTTGTTACAGTTTTTTAGACACTATTTTCTTTCGTGGTTAGATTTTGAGCCTGGTATGAACTGCTGATGACCCGCAGCAGAGAGAGAGAGCACTCAGGACGAGTGTGAGAAATGAAGCATGAGTATATGAGCAGTAGTATCGATGTGATATAAACGTTTTCTGATCATGAAGCCTGATGTTGCTGTACAGTTCTGTGGTTTGCACTGCAGACTGGAGTCTCTGTTAACAGTGACAGACAGACAGACAGATCCACATCACATACGCTTGTCTCCTCTTCGTTACACTGCTAGATCCACTGTCTCGCTATGGAAGCTCATTAACGCCAATGTTGTAAGAAACCAAAAAAAAAAAAAAAAAAGACCCTGTTAGTCACTATAATGAGAAACATTCTCAAAAATCATGACTAATTATCTCAAAATAATCAGAACCTTTCTCATTATTATCCAATGACTATTTTGAGAAAGTTTCTTTTTATTTTAATGTGTTAACTCATTGTGTATAACATACTTTATCAAATTTCCCATATGGAGGATCAATAAAGGTACATCTTATCTGACTATTTAGTATGATGTCATTACATAGACTGACCTCTGACTGATTTCCAGTGTCCCTGCACTTAAAAAATTAGGATTTTTTTTTTTTTTATAAAAAATAAAATCATCCTTAACCCCATTCATACATTATTTCAATCAGGAGAGACATTCTGAGTGTACGAAATATATTTAATTGACATGTAAATCCGGATGAGAAAAGTGGAAAGTCTGGTGAGTAGACCCCATCGTGGCTTTGCATTTGTAACCTGACACGCCAGATGGTTTGTTACGCAAAACCATGTGGGAACGTGGTCCTTATAAAACTGCTGAAGCTGTTCAGAAGAGTGAAAACATCTTTTCCACTGAGAAAAGCCTTCAGTGCTGTTCTTTGCTCTTCTTTCAGTGAAGAAATACTTTTGCTGTCGTCACACCTGAAACCACTCCCATAGCTGCCAGGAGTCCCTCCTTGGATGCTGATTGGCTGCGCCACTTTTGACACTTTTGACTTTTCACAAACAGATAACTTGAAGCCGGGCAAGATGGATTCTCGCAAATCCAGCTGTCTCGCATTTGGCCTTTGTGCCCTCAAAAAACTGACACCAAACACCAAAGGCCAAGTTACCTTGCACCTATAATGATGAAATTCCAGGCCTGCAACTAATAATCTAATACTGCTGAATTTATAGCACTGGGATATTTAACTTTGAAAACCTTCTGTCTGAATGTGGTTTAAATTCCCCTCTTTGAATTTTGCAGAAGGTCATTTCAAAGACCGGATATTTCATTCAGAAAGACAATTCAAGTGTCTGGGGTCTCCAGTCACTCATCTGAACTCTTTCTCGGATCCCGACTGAAGCTGCGTTCCAGATCACATACTTTCTCCTGCAGCTGCCCTTACAAAGTATGCACTGTTGCATTCAGTCTGAGCTACTGAAGTCTCCTGAACCCTCGCAGTGCATAGTGTGGAATAGTGTGTCTCATAAGGTCAGATATAAGCCTGGTCAAGGGCTTGTGGGAAAAGGTGTTTGTTGAAGGTCTCTAAAAAAAGAAATATTAAATAAACAGCAAAGATAGATGACTTTTAACAAGCTTCAGCCTCATGTAGACATGGAGTAGACAACAATAGATATTGTTGAGTAAGGTTATGTTCCAAGTTTTAGTTCTTAGGTTTTATTATATCATTAGTTTTCTTATTTCTGGAAACCTAAAATTCTGGTGTAATCTAGTCTCTATAGACCTACAAGGCTGAGAAGGATTTGACTGATAAATATGGAGTACTTCTTATTTGCACTAAATGCTGTAAGTGAAAAAGCTTACCATGTCAATTTATTTATTTGATAATTAGTAAATTAAACAGACAAATTGATTAGGGCATTAATGCAGTGTTTTTATTGCAAGAAAACAATCCTTTAACACCAATTCTGTTTATTTAATGTTTCTCAATTGATTATTTTTCTGACTTATCCTCTGGGTTTTGTTTTATCCTTTTCTTGCAATGAAAAATGTTGCAAACAGAATATCATGTGTAATAAGTAAAGACCTCGATATTAAATTCTGAATGAGATTTGGCTGAGAAACTTGCTGTCTTTTATTATTTAGTAATTCAGTGCATGAAAACAAAGGGAAAAAGCTAAGTCACAATGATGTGTACAAGATGTTATTAAAGGTTTCCATATATAACATTTACTGCTGCTAGATGTCGCAATGGAGCACCAGCATCTCAGATCAAAACAAATGGGTGCTACAGCACACCAGACTCCATTGACAACTACAATAAAACAGTAAAACCCACTTCATTTAAACTTGACAGAAACAAAATAGAACTTAATCAAGTTAAGCTGCATTACTGAAAGGATCCCTACAGAGACAGACCTTTGTGTTAAAGACCAAGATCTGTTTTGTTTAATTACAAACAGCTGTTATATCGCTCTAGCCAAAGCCACCAGACTCCATTTACAAAAAAACAAAATACAGCCTTTTTTACTGTTCACACTGGTTTGGTTGAAATAAACCCTTGATTAACAGAGTAAGATGTGAAGAGAAGCTGAGGTTATATCATTATAAGCACTTAGGTTACATTACGTTGTAAAATTTCTATATGTTGACCTATGTGTGGGCCATTCTACAGAACTGGTTTAAATTCAAAGTTGTAAACATCTCATTAAAGGGTGCCCTTTTCCCAGAACTTTGTATGTATGTAAGATCCAAGGTACACATTTATAGTAATTGCAAAGTTAATATTCATTTTTAAGCTTCAGAATATTTTTCCTCTTCCAAAATTTGTCATCATAATAATCATAATAACAAGGTTTATATTGCCCTATTAAAACTGTGTTTACATACTCACTGAAGGAATACTTTTTCAGTGTGCATGGACTCTTTTTGGAAACTTTCTGCTAGTGGCGTGAAAATGCACAACATTTTTTACTGACAGTTTCATGATTTACAAAGAAAATATACAATAAATTGATCTTTTTCAACTTCACTGTCAGAAACATCAAATATATCTTTAAAGAAACAACTATGAAAATTTGCAAATATAATTTTAGTATAATTTTCAGAAGTGGTTCAGGACAGCCACAATCCCATTCAAAGTACTGTATGAATAATGATTTTATATATATTAAGCTTACTGCTATTTCAAATATCATTTTGGATTACAGTGGTTAATGGGAAGATCTTGGTGAACACCTAAGATTTGCACTTAAATGTATTTTAAATTTGTTTTTTGGTTGTGGGACAGCAGTTTGCACCAATTTGGTACAATGGCCCATAATATGTGACAAATGTTCCATAACTTACGTACATTCCATACCTTAGAAAGCAGTCGACACTCACTGTTGGATTCACATGGGAAACTCTGATCCATCCATCCATCCACCCCACCTCCTCTATCCACAGCCTTTCTTGCTCTTGCTGTTCAACGACACATTAACACATAACGGTAAAAGGGCTACGTCTGGAAATGAAGCTATAAGGATTACCTACAGCTGGATAGTTTGAAGCATAGGAGCACTGACCAAGCTGCTGTATTTGATGCGTTGAGAATGAGAATGGGCTGAATATAAAATGGAAAAAAAGCAAGAAAGAGGTTTATCATGTTTGCTTTTTTGGGTTTAAAGTCGACGCATTGCAGCGATGAAAAAAAAAATCTGGCATATATCAATTAAACTAATGAGACAAATGTAGTTGTGGGTGAACAACAGAGTGAGACAAGTGGAATGGAGTGAAAGTGAGAAAGCATCTCTCCATTGTTTGTCCTCCTCTGTGTCCCCCTACTCCCTCTCTGCCTTCTGTAGGGGTCTGTATGACTTTGGCCTATATTGTCCATGTGTCACCATGTATCACAGAGCTTGATGTACAAATGCACTTTCAGATGTGTCAGTTTTTTCTCCAACAGCGTCTGGCCGTTTCTAAATGTCAACGTGTTCTCCGGAATTCAGGCCATAGAAATAGAATTAGATAGATGTGACATTCACTGTGCAAGCATTAGTGACAATGGATGTGAAGTAAAGAGTAACAGTTTTGGAAATTGCTCTCTGACATTCTCTCTTTGTGTTTCCAGTTTCTTTCTGGGAAACCAGAGTCAAAGTTCTAAGAAGTGCAAATAAAAATTTATCACAGAAATGAATCCCTGATGAATGTTATGTGAAAGTAGGAGCCCTTTTAAAATGAAAAACTTTAAAAATGATTAATATCAACACTCTAATTCCATGTTTTTTGCAAAAATCAATTATTTAAGGGTCTAGATATGAAATTGTCATTCATGAAATGTTTTGTTTTGCTTTAATTTTGTTTAATTTCTAAACTTGCTCCGTGCCAGAAAACACCCTTATCCCACACAAGAATTCACAACTTCAAACAATTTAAAATTAGTTAAAAGCCTCAAAAATCTAAAACTAAAACCTACTGATATCATAGGTGTAAATAAGTGCTATTATAATCATCTTTGTTTTTTTTAATTAAAAAAAAAAATATATATATATATAGTTGTGTTCCAGATATCTGTCAAGTCCATCATATTTTTACAGAAACATGAATTAATCACCTGTAGCGCATCTAAATGTATTTTGATGAGCATTAAGAAACCTCTGAGCAACTTTAATAAATAAATAAAAAGGCTGCTCACTATGACTGTGCTGCAAAATGAAACATCTTATCAAGTCTGTCAACTATGCGAGTTAGAAAGATCTGACAGAGTTGATGTATACATTTAATGAAAAAAAAATTAATCACTCTGAGGTTGGCCCATTACAAGGTTTAATGCCTAGCTAAAAGTTTGATCTTTTAATATATATTTTCCCAAAAATCATAACCCCTTTGAAATATGGTTTTGTCCCAATTCACAGCATTTGAAAATGCCACCCTGAAAAAATGATTTCTAACCAAAAAGTTTCTTTTAGTAGGAAAGGAATGCAATGAAAAGCACACTTACACACTGCATACTACATGAAAAAATGGGATTTGTGTGTGTGTGTGTGTGTAATTTGAGCTGAAATAGGATTTGCTTTTTTGCTGCAGTTGAAGAACATAAAACAGTTGTTTTTTTTGGTTTGTCTGTTTTTTGCCAATTATGGATTTTCCATTGGTATTAGAGAGCGACCAGTCAGCTCTTTTCTCTCTGCTGCCCTTCCTGCTTGATCAACCTGCAAAATAATGCTGCTGCTGAGGCTTTTTAGATGCTTATTTGATTCATTAGTTTAGTTTTAAACAGGTGACGCAGTGTTTGTTGTATTCTCTCACAGAAAGAAGGTCCTGCATTTGAAGCTTCCTCGGGTCAGCTGCAAACTTTCTGGAAACTTCAATTTTCTGCAGATTTAAGAAGTAGTTTACAGTACGGTAACTTTGCAGGTGGGCCAGTCCTCATTTCGATCAGAAGTTGGTGTTTAGGGTTAGGAGCAGAACTACAGACATGTGACAAAAGAAAGAGAAAATGTGAATAAATGAGCAGAGCAACATAACAAACAAAAACACAGATGCTTCCATACAGGAAAGTAGAATTCCACAAATTTGGGGTATCTCTGACAAGGGGCTCTGAAGCTGTCCTGGAGTCTTACTAAGACACTTTAATAGGGATGTATTGGGACAAAACTTAAGCCCTTGACTTGTCATGACCAGCCCACATACCAGATAATATATGATTTCAGCTCAGCATTCAACACAAACTCCCCCATGAAGCTGACTAGCAAACTGAAAACCTGAGTACCACACTCTGCAACAGGACACGGGACTTCCTCACAAACAGACCCCAGACAGTTCAAATTTACGGTCTCACCTCCTCCACTCTAGTCCTCAATACCGGAGTCCCCCAAGAGCTGAATGCTCAGCCCCCTCCTGTTAATGCTGAACACCCATGACTGCAGCCCCTGACATGGAAAAACTCCTTTTTTAAAGTTTGTAGATGACGCTACCATCATTGGCGGGATTTCAAATGACGAAACGATGAAGCTTCATATAAAGAGGAAATCAACAGTCTTGCAGAGTGGTGCACAGAAAACAACATACTGACCAACATCAGCAAAACCAAAGAGCTGATTGTTGGAGGCACCCACAACCCCAGCCACAGCCAGATAGGAGATGCACATGCCTGCCTTTCATGGTGTTTTTTTCTTTAATTGTGACCATCTGTAGGTTTGGGTAAGGATAACAACCATTACAGCCACCTCTATTGTACCACCTTTAGATAGAATAGAAAATAGAAAAAGCTCTAGTGAGGTCTTTTGACCAGGATTTCTGTGGACCTCATAAGTGCTACATTGTGGCTACGGACTGGTAAGGGTTTATGGTCAAGTGTTACACCCAATTTACACCTGATATTAAAATGAGATCTGTATGTGAATATGTTATCCAGTTTGTTGTACAGATTGTATTTACACCTACCTAACATCCAAACACAATGCAAGCCAGACTATCTCCAGATGTGGTCAGCAGATCTGATCATATTTCGATCATGTATCATTTACACCTTGCACTAACATGCGTTCTTCCTCATCTGGATAACATATTGGGATACAGATCGCATTTTAATACCAGGTGTTAATGGGGTGTTAGTCTTGGCTGGGTGCATTTGGAAACAGTTGCTGGAAGTATTCCCAGAAAAAAAGTGCAGTATTTAGTATTTACTGAAAATTGGTGAGGTCTACCTGTGTGCAAAGAAGAAAGAAAATCGTGAATCATGCTTGTGTGTCTGTAGCCTATGTGTTAGCGTGTGTGGGAGGGCTGTGCGTGAGTGTGTGGAGTCAAGCAACAACCTTGCCAAAAGGGAGGTTAAAGACGCTATCTGATTAGATCTGACTAGACTGCCTCACTGACCCACACACACACACACACAGCAAAGTCCACATATATCCAGATCCTAAACACTTACAGTACACACATAGTGCTGTTTTTACATGTGAATGAATAAATCAGAGGAAGTAGACCACAACACAACACAGAGAGTGAAATACACCTTTACTTATTGTAATCTGGTAAGTGGAACGACTTTGACAAATGCTGCGATTTTCAGAGTGAGGTATACAGTATGAGTACCGGTATATATTTGCGTGTTTTACTATATTTGTGAGGTCTGTCTGTACCTTCTACTTTTTTTTATTCCTTGTCAAAACAGGTTTGTTACTTTAGTTTTAATGCATTTGAGGGGATTATTTTTGTTTTGCCAATGCACAAACATGTAACAAGTTGAAAACGGCATAACAAGACGTAACAAGGTGAAAATTATGTAACAAGACAAAAATGACTTAAGAATACATAAGAAGACAAAGACTGCATAAAAGACATAACAAGACAAAAACAATGTAACACAATGAAAAGTAAAGTAACGCATAAAAAAATGTAGCAGATGCAACAAGACAAAAATGATATAAAAGACATAGCGAGATGAAAACAACATAATTTATAACAAGATGAAAATGATGCAAAAGATGTAACAAGACAAAACAGACAGAAGTGAAAGATGTAACAAGGTGAAAATGATGTAAAAAGATGTAAACAATACGAGAAAAGGTGATGTTCATTTAGCTTTGCACAGAAACAATCAGAAGAAATGTCCTTTAGAGGGCGACTTTCTACTTTTATACTTTGAGAACATTTCAAAGCCTGTACTTTTTCGGTTTTACTGCAGTAAAGTAGTTGAATCAGTACTTCTAATTTTACACAGGTATCTGTACTTCGACTTGAGTACATAATGTGTGTACTTTTGCCACCTCTGCTGAACTGTGATGGGAAGGGGTAGGGTAAGGGGCTAGGGAATGCATCAGATCAATAATGGTTCCCCATGAATATAGTTAAACAAGGATGTGTGTGTGTGTGTGTGTGTGTGTGTGTGTGTGTGTGTGTGTGTGTGTGTTGCAAGTAATTTGCAAATTGCTTTCAATCAGGCAGATTGCAGGAAGCAGGTAGCCATCTGGAGGGAACCAGTTAACACAGAAACCCCCATCACTGTCACTGCAAGGAGACCTTTTGTCCATGAACATATCACCACACACCAAACCCTCACTCAACGCTCCATCACCAAGGCAACCATCCTCCTGAAGAGCAAATGTAGGAGCTCATTACACGCCAGCCAATATCTTAACCTTGTGCGTGCAGATGTGCGCATAAAAATAACAGCCTGCGTTAAAAAAAAACAGAGGCGCAGAGGCCCCAGACATCCAATCATCTACATGTTAGGGCCTCCCTGGTGTGAAGGTGTAGGTCTGGATGATGTGGAGGTGCAAGTGTTGAAGGCCAGTAAGCCAACGATGGTGCCTCCTCCTAAGAATAGCACAACATAATGTAGGCAGCAGCAGAAGACCGCTTTAAAAAGAATCTGTATGCCTTTGAGGCTTGTCAGTAGAAGGGAAGAAAGTGAGTAATGCAGAATGGAGGTGTATAAAGTCAGTGATGCTGCTGTAGCATTTTCTTCTGATGCATTTGAAATATTTGGCAAGGTTATTTTAAAAGATATATTCTGATACAGTTACTAATTACCTCTTACAAAATGTAGTCAGTGATATAATCCAGGCATCACAGTATTAAAGTAATATAACTTGATTACTTTCCATTCCTCAATATAAAACAGGTGAAATTGTATAGCCTTTTTTCTTTTAACAATCAGTCGAGTATTTTCTCAATTAATTGATTAGTTGCTTGGTCCAAGAAATATCAGTATGCTAAAAATTGTTGATCAAAGCTCAAGATGATGTCCTCAAATATCATTTTTTCCACAAATCAAATCTTCAGTTTACTGTCAGAGAGGAGTAAAGAAACCAGAAAATATTCACAATTAAGAAGCTGAAATCAGAATTGTGGGTTTTTTTTTTTTTAAATCAAAAAATGACAAGAACCATTAATTGATTAATTAATTCTCACCATCTTGTCAGTTGAAGAATAATCACGATAATTAATCAATCAAGATATTGATTTTGGTCAGGTTAAATCACTGTTTAAGATAATGTTGCTGAGTTAGACCAGACTCAGAGAGCAGCTGCAGCAGAGAAATGTTGTTGCACCCGCATAGGAACTGACAGATTTTTTTTTTTTTTTTAATGATTGGTTTAGGTAATTAACTGTATAATTTTCAGAATAAATCTCTGAGCACAAACCCAATACAGGAACGTTTACAAAAACCTAAATTACAATATTTTGAATTTGGATTAAATCTGATTTCTAATACTTTTTATATGCTTTCTTTTATGTACATACCACCCTAAATCACACAGTTAGAAGACTATAGTGGATTTTGGGCTTATAAGTAAATGATCTGAAATCTTCTTCTAACACAGGTCAGTTTTGTTAATTATTTTGGTGGCCTCCTGACCTTTCCTCTGACTCCACCATCAGACCAACATTCAAATCTGTTCACTAGAAAACATCAGAATCTGACATGCAGATTGCCATGAAATTTACTGAGCACATTAATGTTCCACAAATGAACCCTGTGGCCTTTCCCACAGTGCCAAACTCTGTATCTCTGCTGGTGAGCGTCTGTGAATGATAAAATCCTCAGTATGCCGTTTGTTTCATCCAACACTTTCTCTCTCTGTCTGCATGCTGTGTTGACAGCTGCACTTGTCTGCCCATGCAGCCGGACCAGTGGCTGAGTGAAGAATCAGCTACCGCTCCTCTGCGCTGAATGCAAAATATGTGTGCGTGTTGTTCTTGTTGTTCTGGAGGGTACAAGGTGCATTTCACTCAAGCAGTTGAATAAGACGTTTGTGTGAAATCTGAGCTGAGTTCGTCTGAGTGTCATTGTGCGTGGGATCACACGTATGTGTTGTCATGCAGTTTTAAAGTACTATCTATATGCATGTTTTAAGATGTGCTGTACTATATGTGCATATCAGTGGATTTGTGTTTCAGAAAATCTCAGCTCCATCTCCTTCCATCTATAAGGTTTATCAATAATCAATTTGAAGGGACTTATAACCAAACTATTTTGTTTTATATCTTTGCATATTTCATGTTCATCACTACCATAAAAAATGCACAACCATTTCCATTTTCGTTCGTTTGTCCGGGGTCAGATTGCAGTGGTGGCAAGGTAAGCAGGGTATTCCAGACGTTCCTCTCTCTTTCCAGATTCTCCTGGAGGACCTTGAGGCGAACACAGTCCAGAGGATATGAACTAATATTCAGAGATGGAAAGTAAAAAAAATAAAAGTTAAAAGTAAAAATACTTACTACACAGTTACTACACAGTTTTTCAGGTATCTGTACTTTACTTGAGCATTTTTCTGACAACTTTTTACTTTTACTCCCTACATTTGTACACAAATATCTGTACTTTATACTCCTGACATTTTCAAAACAGGCTTGTTACTTTAGTTTAAATGCAAGACAAACTGTGTAAAAAGACGTAACAAGACAAAAATGCTGTAAAAGCCGTAACAAGACTAAAACGACTTAATAGATCTAACAAGCGGAAATCAGCATAAAAGATGTAATAAGACAAAAATGACGCAGCAAGACAAAAACAGTGTTAAAGACCTAACAAGACTGATAGCATAACAAGACGTAACAAGATTAAAACAGAGTAAAAGACGATGTGATGATTAGGGTTTATTCCTGTTTCCCGGGAAATACAATGATGAGAAACGGGAAAAAAATGTTATGTATCTTTTTTTAAAGACAGAACATATTAAAATATATTCAGAAAAATGTAGGGCGACAGTTTACTGTCATAAAACATGCAGCAGATGTGTGTGTGTGTGTGTGTGTGTGTGTGCATGCTGTGCATCGGTAAAACACAACACAACACAACCTATTAATTAACACAAAGGGCTATGATTAAGAAGCATATGCATGATCCGGGTCTGACCTTGTGGGATTGCGCATATTCTAATGCTGAATGCTGAAGTAAAAATAAAGAAATGCTCTGTTAACTATGAGTGATTTTACTAGGCTACTATTTATTGCTTTGTCATTACGCGAGGCTCACACGCGCAGCCTCAGCTCGCACCAGTGGAGCAGTCGCAGAATGAATTAGTGTGAAGTGTGAATTAGTAAAGTGTCCTTAGAACATATTTTCTATCAGCAATATAGTGTAACTATTGAAGTTTATGGCGCGCACATGTGTGTGTCGCACATAGCTGAGGTGCACACACATCGCAATCGCAAAACACCTTCATTAACAGCCATGTGCACACGTGTGACTTTATCTCACTAATAAGGAAAAAGGAATTATTATAATTGTAAAGCCCGATAAATCTCAACAGACCTGCAAAGTGCACGCAGGACAGGATCACAGGTGTCAGATCGTCTTAAACAGATCAGGCAGCATGGCAGCTGGAACAGCTGTACTGTTTGTGTCTGCATGTTTATTGGGATCCAGAAAAACAATTATGATTCATATCATACAAAATGAACAAGATGTTATAGCGGATAGCACAAGACCGACCCGACCAGGGGAGGAAAAGGTCTGTGTGCTTCAGTTAGAGCTGGTTGGATATATCTGTGTGTAATTTTGCGCAATTCAAACTTCAGAAACACTTTCTGATTCTGTTTCCTCCACCTACTGTAGTGTTAGTGGGACAAAGGAGCGAGGATGGGAGCTGGATATTATAATGAGGAGGAAGAGGAGAAGAAGGAGGAGCACGGACTGCGTAACTGCTCCTCAATCCCGATTGCTGTCTCCATATATTGTGGAAAATCTTTTCTATTTGTTTCCTCCTGGTAAATCCGCCGTCATGCTGGCACACCTGCTTCTCAAAGGTGATGACAGCTGACTTTATGATTGCTTTATTGCATGTTCGGCCTAAGTTCGCCAGTGAATTATTGAGGGCACGTTGGCACACCTGATGGGTGTATCCTGCTGTGCGCTGGTTACGCAAGGGGCGGGACAAGGCAGGATACCCCTGTGCCCCTAGCGCAACATGGCAAAGGTGGATTTGGACACACCTTGAATAAATTAAATCCATTGCGCCTTGCGCTTTCCACTTGTGCTTTAGATCAGCGTGAGACAGGGCCCTTAGTGTTGCTTGAAAAGACTACAGGGCTTAGTTAAGTTAAGCTTTTTTAAAAAAAAAAGTTAATCTCCCAGAGTGCAAAATGTGTGTACTTTTGCCACCTCTTGCTAATACTGTGTGCATACTAATCCAAAATAGCTTTAAATTTAGCCTAATGTAGAGGTTTTCAAAGTGACTGGGGGCTACAACAAGTTTCAGGGAAGGGAAGTGAAAAAATATTAGATTATTACAGTAGTTATCAAAATGAGATCACACAGAATAGCCTAAATGTCTGTGATTGGTTATAACATGGATTTTTAAAGTCTTGACTGTGGGCCT
>JAJHUR010100354.1:0-11971 GCA_027495735.1 Lutjanus campechanus | reverse complement strand
GGGAGCTCAGAAACACGGCAGGATTAAGACTCATCAAGAGCCAAAGTTAAAGGCAATTGGCAAGTCATTAACTACCTCTGTGAGTCCGTCCACTTTCAGCAGAATGATGTGGCCTTAAGCCTGGATCGGAGGAGCTCTGCCAGGTCATTAAGTGGTAATTGGTAAATTAGACTGTAAGAAGTCTTCCAAGTATTCTGGCAAGAGAAGATTTGAATCTGATCTGTTTGTTTAGTTCAGCCAGAAGAAGGTAAGCTGATAATATAAACAAAAAAAATCTCCCCATAGAGATAATAGGCCTACTTAAAGGGATAGTTTGGATTATTTGGAGTGGGGTTGTATGAGGTACTTATCAGTGTATTAACTAACAGTAGATGGAGGTTGGCAGCACCAACATGGGAGCTAAACCATGAACTGCTGTAGACAGAGTCAGCAACAACATCTACTTAAGCCACCCAAAAATATCAATATCAGTTTAATCATTATGCCATATTTAGAATATTTTCACTGCTTTACCTTGCCTTTTCATGTGCGAAGCCACAGTTACATGAGCAACCAGACTCCTTAAGGAAAAAATGTAATTTTGCCTCACAGAACACAGGAGTCGCTGAATCTGAACTAACCTTTTAAAACACCAGAGGCAGACAATAACACTTCTGCAGCACTTCTTGTTGTGAGAAGTTTCATGTAGATTCGGTTGCGATTCGCCAACCTTATCGCTGCACAGGTATGCATCTACTCATGGAAAAATGGTGTGTGTTCATGCCAGTGCAGGGTATAAACATTAATGGCGTCCTGCTGGGCTGAGCTGCAGCGTTAGCACCACTGAGTTAGCTAGCACGGATACGGTTCGCAGGTGTAGTTCGGAAGATACAAAATAGTTCCTGTGTGAAACTGTGGATTATCTTGAGTATCCAGGTCATGATTTCTGGACATCTCCGAACTCTGCAACTAACACCAAAACTATGTAGATCAGTGTTATATGTATGCAAATTTTAAATGCTTCATGAAAAGTGTACAGCTGGTATAAATCTTAAATTTACAGAATTTCTTCCATAGTCTTTTATATTTATTATGGCACCCAAATAAAATCTCAGCTGAGCCACTTGTGAGCCCAGACCTAGTCTTTGGGAATGACTGATCTAGATGGATAAATAGCCTCACAGGTAAGAGGAAAAATATGTATTTTTGATTTTGGAGTGAACTAGGGCTGCAAAATTAATCAAAATGTGGCTTTCTATAATGTTCACATTGCAGGAGGGGCAATATTTGTTAAAAGCAAAATATGTGTCTACAAATCAGATTCTACAGACTTAAAAAAACAAAAAAAACATCTTCATTCAGTACAGTTTCCTGCAAAAAAAAAAAAAATCACACCATAGTCATTTAACGTGTTTAAGAATAAGGATGTAAAAATGATCATTACGCCCTAATATTGCAAATCATATCACAATTGCAATATCAGTCAAAATAATCGCAATTGGATATTTTTTCAAAATCGTTCAGCCCTAAGATGAACTGTTTCTTTAAAGTGACAAACCAATGTTGGTCCAACGCTTCTCTCACCTTGACGGTGCTGCCTGATATCAGGATGTTCTCCTCGTTGATGTACAGGTAGATATGAGAGATGGTGGTGAGGTTGGGCGTGCTCCATTTATCAAAGTTAGCGATGAGCTGGAAGGAGAGGTCAGGCAGCTTGTGACAGTTTGTGGACAGGACGAAGGAGCAGGAAGCCGGGAGCCGCAGCGACGCCCCGTCAAAGGTCCTGAAGACCCCACCGCCGGACGCCACGCAGTGCTGGGAGCGCCGCGCGAAGCAGCCCCGCACGCCGTGCCGCAGGGTGCACTCTTCCTCCGCCTTACAGCGCCTCGGGTCGCACTGGATCAGGTTTCGTCCGATACACTGGCAGCGTTTGGTACAGTCGCTGTTCCAGAACAGCTGCTTGGGCTGAAAGAAAGAAAAGTTTCTGTTAAAATCAGAGCGGAAACAATAAGTTGATTAATAAAAAAGTATTTTAACTATTTAGATAAGGGTGAAATCATGATAGTGACTTTTTCAAGTAAAAACAAATACTGTTTCAAACATTCCTAAATTCCAGGTTTTACTTGTGAGGTTTTGCAGCTTTTTCGTCTAAATCAAAAGTAAACTGGATGTTTTTAGGTTTTAGATTGTGACTAGTTTTCTATATTTTCTGACATTATGCAGAAAGAATCAAGTAATCAAAAAAAACAATCAAAGTTTCTGCAGGTTTCAGCAAGTTAAATTAAGACTTTCAAGGCCTTTTAAAGATAATTTTGAATCTAATTAAGAATTATTTCACATCCATACTGGCAAAATAAAAAAGAAGTCTGAAGCAGAATCAGTTGCACATTTGTCATCATTGGTTCCATGTTTGTTTTGTTTTGTAGCTGTTACAGTTTGAGCAAGACAATTTTTGTCCCAAAAAACACATTTAAAAGCAAGACTGAACAATTTAACTATATAAAAGTAACGTTAAACTTTTAACATTCAAACATAGTCGTAGTGAGTAGCCATTTTATCTTTTAAAAGTTGTTCAGATTTCTCTTAATGCTATTCAAAATACACATTTTTAAACCATAATTCTTATTTAGCTTTGATTTAGAAGGGCTACTGAGTTGATATGTTATGGTTGAGGCACATCTGATAGCAACATTATTTAATGAATTTGTCTAAAAATACAAAGTTTACCAGTGCTTGAGCAGTTTTTAAAAAAAGAATCTTTTTTAAACTAGGAAGTGAGACACGGGTCCTTAAAAATCATGTTTTTGTATAAATCTGAGTTGACGGAAATGTGGGACACAACTTTAAAACAAATTTTAAAACAAAGATGATTATAATAACACATTTTTTACATTTATGTTATTGGTAGTTTTAGATTTTAAAGGCATTAAACATTCTTTGAATTGTTTGGAGTTGAACTCTTGTCTGAATTGAAGTAAACCGAAACATATTATAAATTGCACATTTTTCTCCATAAAGAAGACCCCCCCCCCCCCCCAAAAAAAAAAAAAAAAAAAAATGGATTTAGAGTGTTAGTAGTAGGACATGATTTGTCCCAATTCTCAAGAATAGGTGATCTAAACTTTAAAATCTAAGGAGGAGAATGGGGTGGTGGTGCAATGCAACAAGACAGTTTGGCTACTGAGTGCTGTTACTTGCAGTTTAATTTTGAGGGAGCAGGAGATATATATTATATAATATATAATATATACATAGCTAGATTTTGAGCCAAAGAACCACTGTTTGGGTAGTGTTTAACACTGTTTTTGTTGAAGCAATATGCTGCTTGGTTGCACCTCTAATATAGCGTCATTTGTGCTATTAATTGCCATTTTTAATTAGTTTGATTTTCTTCCATGTGGTGCTGCTGGATGTGAGACTGACCTCGAAGTACTTGCCATCAGTGTAGCAGCCACAGTTCTGAGGCAGGATGCAGTTCTTCCCGTTGAGCACGTAGCCCTGGTCACACTGGCAGCCCTCCACGCAGTCCTGGCTGCAGTCCCTCAGGCCGCGGGCGGGGGCACACTGCGGCGGGCAGACCGGCACACAGCTGGAGTAATGGCTGTTAGGTGGACAGCTCTGGACTGGGAGCGAGCAGGTGGGCAACAACATTAGCAAATTACTGCACTGATTACTTTGTTCACACAGGACATTTTCCAGCACAAACAGGTGTTGACTTGTCAGAGGTAAATATTTGTGGATGAGTGCTGATTGGAGAGTCGTGGCTCTACAGGAGCTGTTTAAAGGAACAGTCCAACATTTTGGGAAACGTGCTCATACTCCTCCTTTTTAATCAAATATATCTAACTGTTAGCCCTGCTAAGAATAAAGACTTTAAGCAGGGGGAACAGCCAGGCTCCATTCACACAAACAAAACACCAGGCTGAGTAATTACTAGATTATATTAGTTTAAATGAATTAATCTACAAACAATGTGATTTTAGGAGGAGTTATGTGAACTATTTCTTGATCGACAGCAGCCTGACACAGTGACCACACTGTTTTATTTATTTCTAGTGGTATGTAGCCTTGCTGATACTTTTGGTTTCATGTGCCCAGTGTTGCACCTCTCTGCCTTAAAGGAATAGTTTGGATTATTTGATGTGTGGTTGTATGAGCTACTTATCCATAGTTGGAGTATTACCTACATTATATGGAGGTCAGCACGTCTCCAGTTTGGAGAAGCAGCAGGAGCACCGGTGTAGGGAGCTAAGCAATTTACTGCTGTGGACAGGGTCAGCAGCAAAATCAGTATCAGTTTAAGCGTATGCAATATTTAGAATATTTTCACCACTTTACCTTGCTGTCCGACAGCCTTTTCTGCCAGCAAACTACAAGCCAAATATTGTTCTCTCTTGCTCAACCAGACTCTAAGAAGTAATTTTACCTCACAGAAAACAGGAGTTGCTGGCCTACTGCTGCCTCAATCTGTTGATTTGTTTGTTTTATTATGTGACTTCAGTATTTTTAAAGGTTAGTTCAGATTCACCAAATTCACACAGCAACAAAAGCAAACTAACAGATCAAGGCAGCGGTACACCAGCAACTCTGGTGCTCTGTGAAGTAAAATGACTGATTTGCCAAAGGAGTTTGGTTGAGCAAGACAGAGCAATATTTAATAGGCTTACATGGGCTTATATAATGGTAGTTTCCCACTGGAAAAGGCTGTCTGATAGCAAAGTAAAGCTGTGAAAATATTCCAAATACTGTGGACAGTTAAACAGATTTTTTGAGTGGACCTTCCAGTTTCCATGCTGGTGCTCCTCTCTGCTTCTCCAAACTGGGGGCGTGTCGACCGCCATCTACTGTAGGTGATACACTGACTATGAATAAGTATCTCATACAACCTCACTTCAGATAATCCAAACTATCCCTTTAAATCAATTACAATGGAGTTGAATGGAATTGGGTAAAATACATTATTATTATCTTTTATCATTTCAGCAGTAAATAATTAAAAATGTTGACAGAAACAATGTCTTATGAATACCCCACACACCATAGTAAGCAGTTTTTACTGGAATGACCTACTAACAAAATAAATACTCGCAATTAAAATCAAATTTTAAAGTGATTTTCCAAACTTTTGCACATGAACTCCATCAGCTCAATTGTACTGGGGTGGAGGCAGAAATCTCATCTGTATGAGCAAATACCACAACAGGTAATTTTGTCAGACAAGGGAACACTTTTGCATCACACACACATAATCAAAGTACATGGTACATTGACTCCAAAATCCAAAATACATGTTTTTTCCTCTTACCTGTAGTGCTGCTTATCCACCTACATCAGGGGTCTGCAGGCTTTACTCTCAAAAGAGCCACTTTTGGCCATAAAAAAAACAGAAAAATCTGTCTATCCATAATTATCTGTATATTTATACTTTATGTCTGGCTTCCATGACTTGTCTACGGAGGCTAAAGACTAGCCACCGGGAAAATGAGGAAAAGGCACCAAACGGTAGATGTAGGCACATTTTAGTTGTATTAAATATTAAACCTTCTTTTTTTTAATTTGGTGAACGGGTTATAAATTTATACTTAAAAATCACAAAAAACTCCAAGGTAATAAATACCTTTACTGTCGAGGCATGGTCATGTTAGACTTTAAAGTCTTAAGTTTGAAGGCATAAATAAAGGCATTTTAATTGTTTTTAAAGAGAGTGCCTTGGAGTTTGTTTTTTTGTGTGTGATTTTTGAGTACACAAGCACATCAAACAAATGCACTGTGAGTTTAGGAAGCATTTTCTGATTTAAAAATTTTTACAGGTGGGGAATGCAACCATCACTTTAGACCTACAAGACTGCTAAATTAAAATTTAAATGTAAAAAAAACATTTATTTCCATATAATTTTTTGTCAAAGTCACAGAGAGCCACTGGAGAAGTGCAAAAGAGCCACAGGTGTCTGACCCCTGACCTAAACTGTTTTGATGTGAGTTGCCGAGTTTGGAGATATCGGCTGTAGAGATGTTTGCCTTCTCTCCAATACAATGAAGGTAGATTGCGCTGTTCTGAGCGGTTTCATGTGTGAAGTATCTTCTTTCTACCACATAGACATATAAAGTATTAAGCTGTACGTTGAGCTGCTTATAACAAAGTCTGTGGATTATCTACAGTAAACGAATCACGATTTCTGGAAGGAGACAGCAGTCGGGTTTTTCAGATATGCCATCTATATTCGAGAGAAAGCAGACATCTAAAAAGACAATATCTCAAAAATTCTGCAACGCACACCAAGACTGTCTAGATGGATAAACAGCATTACAGGTAAGAGGAAAAATATGTGTTTTTGATTTTGGGGTGAACTATTTCTTTAAGGTGTGTCCTGCCTTGCACTCACCACACGGTGTTTCACTCCTCCAGCCGGTAACAGGTACCCCCTGGGTCTGACAGGTGCTGGCATAAATCTGCAGCCAGTTACAGATTGTATCCTGAGCCCCCTGATCCAAACAGGTGTCCTGCAGGCAGCTCTGATAGAAGAACACTGGCGCCACCTTACTGTGACAGCGTGCAAACACACCTCCTCTATCCACAATCAGCCCACACAGCCTCACTGCCTCCGGCTCCACAAACACATATAGTCCATCTCCAATGTGGAAACGAATGCCTGTGTTCACTTCATTCGCTCCATTCTCGCCGCCGATGTTCGTGTTGGTGTCAGCCACCATGAGAGGGGCGTCATTCTGCGCGCTCTTCTCTCCCAGACCACAGCGAGGACACGAGTCTCCACAGCCCACCTGGCAGAAGGTGTCCCGCTCCGCCCAGGCCATGCCCCAGTCGGTGGTGGTGAGGGTGGGTGGGAATAAGGGCATGCCCTGGCAGAGGCCGCAGGAGATGTTGTAGAGGTCGCGAGGTAAAGTCAACAGGAGGAGAGTGTTCCAGTCGAAGGCCACCTTCAGGCCAAAATCCGTCTCCAGAATGAGCTGCATGCCCAGGGTGAAGACGTTGACCTTCCCTGGACCCAGCTTCAGGGGAAGGTACAGACGCTCCTTGTTCACCTGCGAGAAGAGAGATTCAATAAGACTTGATTCAAGCTTGAACAGGTTTAAAGGGAAAGTTCACCCCAAAATCTAAAATCATGACCCGGTTACTCAAGACAATCAACAGAACTTGATGTGAGCAGTTTCATGTAGGAGCTACTTTCTTTCCACGGTAGAATCTACTAGAATACTTCCTTTCCACCAGAAAGAAAATAGTTCTTACATTATTTTTTGGAAAGAAACACTGGTTTTGAATTTTAACAAGTTAACAAATTTAGTTGGCTTGTTTCTTATCAATGGCTGAAGAAAATATGAACTCTTCTGAATATGTGCAGGACTCACTCTGTTACAGGAAAAAGTTCACATTAACCACTGGGAGCAGACTGGCTGGACAGGTTTTCTACAACTGTCATATGGTTGGGCAATTATACAAATATATGAGTCGCATCGCAAGTTACTTTTTTTGGCCATTTTTTGTAATTTTTAGCGTTAATCTTGACAGCAAATTTTGATTTAATTTTAGTCAAAGTCTTACTCCAAACTCATACTCCTGGAGGAAACATCAAGTAGCCTGTTTGTATTAACATTAATTATACTATATTTCTTCAAACGTCCATTCTTCTTTTTGATACATTTTTTTTTTCATACATATGTGGGCACATTGCTAAATTATGGTTATGTTTATTGGTTGAAATGTTAACATATGATGTATTATAGACTTGCCCCACACAATGCCCATGTATTAGTCTATAAATTGTTCCAAAAACGACAAACCATGATTTTACCAACAAGATATTTACATGAAAACGTTACTCAAGCAACTTTTTCATTCAAGAGCATTATGTTCACTATGGGAATCCTTATGTTATCTAAATTTAAAGTAGGAGTCAGTGCCTTTTTTTTACTGGCTGTTGGGGTTATTCAGCTGGTTTAATGGTCTGCACATGTTACAGGTGCTGCTGTGACACACTCAGCAGGAAACAACACACCCACTGAGTCAGAAGACGAGTTAGAAGAAAACAACCTGTACATACAGACTGTTTTCACATCTAACTGGCTTAAGTGACCTGAAACTGATCTGATCTAAGACTGACCAATACAGTTTTGGTGAGTTTTACTTTGTTTCTGTCTCTCTAAAGAGTTTAGATGAAGTGTGTTTTACGGTGCTAACGAGGCAATTAAAGCTTGTCTTTGTTCGTCAAAAGAGAGAAACTTGATTTCAGAATATGATCTTTTGTATTTTTCTGTTTATTAAGGAAAATAGGTGTGAAAATATTTCCTCTCATGAGATTCTGAGAGTTCATTTTGTTTATTTATTTATTTTTTTTCATTTTACACACATCTTTCATCACTGTGTTTAGGCCGTGGCAGCTGATACGTGATAAAACTTAATGTCCTGGTTCCATAATTTCATGGTAAATGGGACCACCTATTTACTATGAAATTATGGGACCTGGAAATTGAAGCGTTACCTACAACTTGAGCCATTAATGCTTTGATTCTGTCACCCAACAACACAGCAGGATGAGATTTTCTCTTGGTTATGTGGCCTACCGTGAAATGATTTGTATTTGCCTCCAGTTTTTCTTTTTTTTTCTCCCTCCAGCTAACACTGTGACGAAATTGTGACGTCAGCATTAAAAGCGTCTATAGGATCCCCGTAAACTGAGATGCACACACATTCCTAGAGTCCTAGAGAAGATTTTTAGCACCGAGTCACAGTTGCTAATCCAAGTATGTGGGGAAACCCGTGTGATTAAAGGAACATTAAGACTCACTGAAAGATCCTCTATCTGTTTTTCATTTAATCTAATTGTATGAGAGACAGAAACAGAGTGTTTGTGTGTGTGTCTAAGTGTGTAAGTGTGTGTGCGTGTGTGTGTGTGCGTGTCTGTGTGTGCGTTGGGTTATGTGTGTCATTTCTGTTCCTCCTCAGATCTTTTAGTCGGTTTGTGAACCCCGTCCAAATGTCGCTCAGGGTCGGGATTTTGTCTGAGCCAAATCCAGCCTGATAAAAGATGCCCATTGAAATTAGATCCACCTTAAGCCAATCAAAAGGAATTCACCCTCTGCCTGGTTATTCTATCGGCTTGATTAGAAATAACATGTCCTCCTCACAAATACAACAACCGTGACCTTCACGAGAACAGGTTTAAACGTGGTGTTCAGATGAGCCTTATTCCATCTGCACTTTTCTTCATATGATTCAGCAGTGCCAGAAGGTTAATTAAATTTAAATTCTGGGAAAATATATTCAGTATTATGTTGAATATCATTAGGAAAGCCATCCTTCAATTACAGTGCTTGTTCTTACTTAAATGGCAATGATATATTCTTCCTGTTAGCTGGTCGCACAGCTGCTGAAATGATGGTACAATTTGCAGTCTGACACTGAAAATCACCACATGCACTGCCGATAAGGGCAGGAATTGAAATGAAAATAGCACCTGAGACACAAAATATAACGTCTGGGACAATTATTTGGACTGTAGAGAAACATACCACTACAAAAACATCAGAGCAAATTTCCAAATGGGCATTATTTGGAGAAACTGACCAGATATTGGGAAATTAACGGATCCCTTTCTCACCTGAAAAAAATATTTAAAATCTTAATAAAGTGACATATTTACAGTCCCAGAGCAAATCTAAGTGAGCACTAGCTCCATAAATCATTCACAGGCAGCCACTGATGTAAGTGTATTGTTTTGATGTGAGCCCAGGAACATGTATAGTTGAACATGTGACTCAACTCTAAAATTTTCAACCACCCCACAAAATAACTGTGTAACATGCAAGTTAACATCATATATTGGTGAAAAGTAATGCTAGCCACTGTCACTGTCTATATACAGTGTTATCAAAGGTCACACTTTCATATTATCTGTGCCAGAAAAGTTGCAGGTGCTAATTTTGCTGCACCGTATTTATCATTGTCAACACACATCACCTAATGTGCAGTTTATGAAAGTATCTAAATCAAGTTGTTAAAATGTATGTAATCGTGTATAACCTATTATACCTGTCTCAATTAAAGGGTTTGATGAGCAGCAATAGAAGAATGAAAAAAAAAGAGTTTTGGAGAAAGTCTGTGACAGTTTCATGACACTGAGGAAAAAGTTAATTTTGAACCCTGGGTAAGGGAATGGCTCTCTTCTAATATTGCACAGCTGGAGCTTTCTACAGCATGATTACATTATGCCAAGACACAATATATTATTTGCTGGTTAAATCTACTTCTGTAAGTTAGCTATTTTCATAAATTTTTGTGGTCAACACATCACATCTGTTTTCTTCAAACTATAAAAAGAAGGCTTTCAGAAGAGTTTTAACTCTCAATGAATGCTGGAAGTGCTTCCTTTAGAAAATTTAATGAACTGAACTCTGTACAGTTCATTGATGGAACTCATTTCTAGTTAGACGAACTCATGTTTATACAGTGAGTTCTTTTGGAGGGGGCATTTTACCTTTACGGACAGCTGAGGGGGTATAGAGATGGTGGTGGGAGTCAAACCACCAGCCACTGTAGAGGACCAACAGCCTCAGTACACGGGGGTGCACACTCTACCAGCTGAGCTGCAGAGGGCATCTCGTGTTTATAAGTTCTGAGGAGTTTAGATTAAGATAACATGCTAAATTGAAACACTGGCTTCTCTAACGACAATGATGCAGCTGCGGTGTCCTTTGAAATTTCCATTCCAGGCTGGAGTAACTGTTTTTGTTTGCCTGTTTAATGTTAATTAGAGTTCAAATTAATATCATATGTTCACCAAATGAGTGAGTGTCTGTTTATGAGTCGTAAAAAGTCATTAGTATTCTTGTAGAAGGAGTAGATGTTCACAATGGCTATATTGAGCAAAATGTTAATGGAGTCTAGCAGGCAGAAGGCAGGCAGGCATTAAACTCCAACTCTAAAGTGTGTATTTTCAGAGCAGTAGCAGTTGTTTTCAGGATAATGAGCTTAACTTTATATTGACAGACAATTGACAGTTATAAACAGTTAATCAACTTACAGCGGAGGGCTCGTCCTCACTTGTTATTTCCAAATTACAATGTTGCTCCTGCAGTGTTCCTGCAGCCTGCCTTAGCCTCCTCGAGTCAGGAGGGGGCAGGGGGGAAACAACTTGTTTCAACCATAGACTGCATATTAAATAGGATTTCAACCTATTTAATATACAGTCTGCAGCTCTAACTCACTATTTGGACTGCTACTCATTTCTGGATGTGCAGTTCTTACATAGTCCTGTATGTTGTTTTTCTTTTTTTGACGGTGCACTTGTGTGACTTTATATAAACAATATACAATTGATCATAAAAAAAGATGAGCTTTATTCCCTCGGAGGGAGGGAGTCCCCTCATATGAACACAGTGCACTCACCGTGACAGTGTTTTTGTAGCTTCGAGATACTTCAATCTCGTACTCGTAGACCTCCAGGACAAACCCCCTCACCCAGATTGCCTGGCCTGTGTCCCTCTCTTCATTACGAGCTGCCAGTTTAAATGGAGGAAAAGATCCACTCATGGTCGCAGGGTCCCTGCTGTTGTCTCTCCCACAGTGGGTGGTGGCCATCCTGAGAGTACAAGAGCTCTGCAGCTCAAACGGTACGCCACCAAACGGCAGAAAATGTCCATAACCAGCCGCCACGCACAGGGCCTCAGTGCGCGGCTGGCAGTAATACAGGCCGTCACTCTCCTGGCAGTACTCCTCCGGGTGACAGGGTGCGAGCTGACAGTATACACTGTTGTCAGAGCCGTTGCAGTAACAGCGCTCCTGGCACTCCCAGTCTGTCCAGAAAGTCTGATTCGTGGCCAGCTGGCGCCCGTGGCTCATGCAGCCACAGTCACTGCGAGCCACACACAGGCCATCGCGGAGCGCAAAGCCGTCCTCACACTGACAGCCCTCCTGGCACGGCAGAGGACACGGCTCCTCGGGTTCATCCAAGTTGGCACAGGTCAGAGGGCAGGCGTT
>JAJHUR010100351.1:0-17130 GCA_027495735.1 Lutjanus campechanus | reverse complement strand
CTAGAAGAGGCTGCTCTGGATCAAAGCCAGTGAAAATAATTACACAACCCAACTCTCCCCTCTCTCAGATAAGACTGACTGCCAGCCGCCTCGCACTCGGACACGCTCTAAACCGCAGACCACATATCCGCGGCCCTTTTACTTGCAGGCAAAATTGCACAATCGGTTACATTTATGCTCTGTGGTGCAGACAGACGGACGGACACCCTCATGCTTTGTGGGTGTGTGTGTGCGCACATATGTCTGGGCACACACACAGAGCGCTGAGGGGTGAGCGCAGGCAGACAGATGCAGACTAACGCCACTCAGTTGAATATTTTATCTGTTCATCATTAACACGCAGCCAGGAAGCCAAGAGCAAACTTTAAAGGACAGACACACACTCCACCAGTGCTCTGGCATTTTCATGGCCTCATTTCAAAGAGCCTCTTTGAAGTCTCTTAACTAACTACACCCGAGCCACATTTATCTAAAACTACTGAACGACGATAAAACTGATCAGTTCATCAAAAAACCGGAGCTTGATTTGATTCGATTCATCTCCACTGGACTCGCCTCGCCGTGACGTGACTAACCTTGAGACAGTTTGATTAGATTTTTAGCACAAAAAAAAAAAGAGATGTTAAAAAATTTCCAACTGTGAGGAGAAAATAGAACAATAAAGTTTCGGAAAACACATGAATAAAATACCAGGATATAATATAAAAGTATTGTAAGAGGATGCTGTTATTCTCAGTGCATTAAGAGGATAAAATTTGAATTCCAGCAGCTGCATTGCTCTGAAAATAAATCTTTGTACATCCATCAAAGATTGCACATAATAGAAAAGAAAGACAGTAGGTTTAAAAAATCTGAGCTAAACCATCTGTTTATTCTGCCAGCTGCTAAACCCACCACAGGTTAAGATTTAAAGAGATAGTTTGGTATATTTGAAGTAGGATTGTATGAGGTACTTACTGGTGGTCAGTGCATTGACAACAGTACACGGCGGTCAACACGACCCTCGTGTGGAGAAGCAGCAGGAGTCAGAAGCTAATAAGTGAATAAGTGAGTAAGTGTATGCTATATTTAGAATATTCTCGCCACTTTACCTTACTGCCAGACAGCCTTTTTTGAAGGGAAACTGCCGATATATAAACAAAATATTGTCCTCTCTCCGTCAACTGGATTCAAGTTGTAAATCTAGTAATTTTACCATGCAGAACATTGGAGTTTCTGGTCTACTGTTGCCTTCATCTGTTTTCTGTTATTTGTGTTATTGTGTGATTTTGGTGAATTCTTACTTACCCTTTTAAAACACCAGTAACACAAACTAGCTAACCAGTTGAGGCAGCAGAAGACCAACAGCTCCTGTGTTCAGCGAGGTTAAAGTGATATTCCACCTTGTTAGAATAACTAACTCAGTATGTACTCACCACTCTGCCGATGTGATGATGGGTGAAGGTCTTCAGTTCACAAAACAATCCTGGAGTTTTAGGAGAAACAGGGTAGCAGCCTCATCCAGTACAATGGCAGTGATCGGTGACCACGGATAAAACGTTAAAATAGCACACAAAACAAACACAAAATGTCTCCATCCTGCTTGTGTGGTGTAATCCAAGTGTCCACGAGCCGCAACATTAAAAATTAACCGCAAAAGACGCCATTTACGCCATGTTTTTAGCTGAAATATCAACTGTAGCATGTAGCCGGTAGGATGTAAACATGGCGTCGATCTCGAGAGTCTTCCGCACGTGCGTCCATTAAGATATATACGAAGTCTTGCGAGATCAACGCCATGTAATATATATTATATATTTCTGGTGATATTATCTTTATTTTTGCCTATTCAGTCTTTGTAGCACGGAACTTGGTTATCAATGTGAGGGATGTGTGCGATTAGTCGATTACACGATTAAACGTCACCACCCTCACCAGTCGGCACCACAAATACTAATCGATTAAACTATTTATAAATATTTAAGTCGTGCACAATGACGGTTAAGTGTTGCCTCTAAGATGTTATGCAGCAGCCCCGTCAAACAGCAGCCCCTCTCGCCATACGCCGTAAGCGCGTATGCCCCAATGGCCCAGGCAACTCCGGATGTTTTTTATCAGCAAAGTCAGACGGATGACAGCTCGTAAAACGTGGTTTTCAGCGTGGTTTGGCAGTGATTTAATCTAGAATATGTAAATAATGTTGAATGTAGCCTGTGATCGAATAAACTGATATGACAGACATGGACATTAACCTGCAAACGGAGCAGCAGCTGCTGCTAGCACTGCTAACGTTAGCCACACAGTTTGTCAGGCTGGCAGCTAACGTCAGCTCCGGGTCGTTTACCCACTGACACTGTGATCCTCTGCAGTCTGAAAAGGTGAAGCATTTAGTGAGATCTTGTCACGTTCTGCAAGTTAATGTGTAATGCTTGTATTGCACAACGCAAAGTGACATGCATTTCAGCAGCATTTAAGATACGATTTGGCGATTGTTGACTGTGGTTAAAAGCTTACCCAATCCCCCAAACAAACAAAGTTTTCACTGCTTACTACAATTAATTAATTTCAGCACTTGTATAGATAATACACTGACTATTGATAAGTACCTCATACAACCCCACTTCAAATTATCTGAACTGTCCCTTTAACTGTCACTGAAAAGAAGAGGAAATGCAATAAACATCTTTCATACATTTAATTTTGTAACAATTTCATCAATTAGGTATTAAGCCCATGAAAGTTTTACAGGTTGTCACTCGAGCTCGGCACAATAGAGCCCGAATGATATTTCATATGCGAGCCCGACAGTTCCACACAGGGATACAGGGCCTCTGGCAAGATGCACTGTGGATGTGATGAATATGTAAATGAAGACAATTCTGCCTTTACATTATGATGCCGGGACTGTGACTTTGACTGCTGTCCTTGTGCAGAACTCAAATCCCCAAACTATGTCTGACTCTCTCCTCAATTTCACGATGAATATACATTTACTCCAGGCTCACGAAAGCTGAATGCGAAAAGTGTTTGATGTCGTTAACCTGCAGAATCAAAAGGACGACGTCCTGGAGGGAGCCAAGAAAAACCCAGTGTCCGTATAGAGGACCTTGATCAGTGAGTCAGAGTATGCCACCAGAGAATATTGGACCTTTTAGTTGTTAAGTGCAAACAGAAGAACTGTTGGACTAAAATGCTTGTTGGTGCTGTTAACCCTCCCCTAATACACAAAGACGTGATCTGGGGCAGACTTTGCCATGTTAGCTTTCCAAATGTCATCACTGTCATTAGCTGCATACATGAACCCTCAGGGCGAAGAGACAAAAATTAAAATGTCCTTGAACATTTAGTTAAAGCACATTTAGCCACTGCAGGTGTTCATGCTCCATTTTAATATTAGAGTTGACTGAGAGTAAATATATTCAGTGCTTTGATAACAAAAATTTAATCACCATTTTGTAGATCATTTCAGATTTTGCAAACTAATTCTTGCAGCTTGGCTAATGTGGTGTTTCTGTTCCATCATTCTCAATAAAACGTATCCACGTGATATATAAAAGGAAAGGTTGCAGTATGTGAGGCTGTATGTGAGGGTCCTCTGGATACTTTTATCTTTGGAGCCATCATGGATCCTCAAGCCTTGTGGCACTTCCTTCCTCCTCTTTCTCTCTTTGTGGAGGTGATTTGACGTCAGGGTGTGTTGTCGTCCTGTCGTGGCGCCATGTGAGGTTAATCAAACTTGTTTAGTATGGATTTACTGTTAAAGGCACGGTTCATCTCAATATTAAAAATACATGTTTCTCTTTTTACCTGTATTGCTATTTATCTATCTAGAAAGTTTTGCTGTGAGTTGCAGAGTTTTTGAGATATCGACCGTAGAGATGTCTGCTTTCTCTCTAACATAATAGAATTAGATGGCACTCAGCTTGTGGTGATTTGAAAAACTCAACAGCAATGTCTCTTTTCAGAAATCATGACCTTGTTGTAAGCACTTTTCATGTAGGGACTATTTTCTTCGTACAGAACTAAAACCCATCTACCATATCACCATACTAGCTATCCCGCTGCTAACGTAACAGCTCAGCTCCTGCGCTGTCACAAGCATGAGCCTCTCGTCCATGAGCAGATTCATGCCTCTGCACGGCGATATGTTTGGTGGGTGCAGATCTGTAGAAGGAAAGTAGTTCCCACATGAAGCTGCTCACAACAAGGTTGCTTCGAGCTCCACGAGGCTGACATCTCTAACACTACAGGTATTTTTGATTTTGGGGTGTGGTGTCCCTTTAAATCTGGAGTGGTGAGATGTCCTCGTATCTGTGTTTTCACTGTGACTCATAGTTCATGACCCGCGTGTTGTGTTGGTGTCCACTTTAATCCTGCAAAGCCCCTTAGAGGGCAAAACCTGTGTGAAACAGGATAAAAGTTAGACCCCGGTGTAACCCTGGTTCTGTGAGTACAGGTGGAGCCCCCTGATTCTGAACTTCCTGCTGAGTCACTGACTTGGTGAATGCCTGCTTTGGGTACGTTGGTCCTTTATAAGTCCTGGTACTGGACTGATGTGTCTGTTGTTGTTTCTCCTCTGAAGTCACTATCTGCTGTGTGACATCAGTATTTTGCCTCTCTGTCTATTTTGCATTGTTTAATATCAGCATTTATGTATTTTGGATTAAAAACTAGATCGAGGTTGTTTCAGAAGAGATTAACATTGGTTTATGTTTATTAATACGACGCTTCTTCTCACATTGTGAGTGGCTTATCGACTGCGCTGCTGGATGTTGTTGTTTCAGCTTCCCTGAGTTAGCAGCACTGACCTGAGAAAGACAGATTTTACATTTTGTGCTCCACATACCTGGAACAAATTGGAGCATACGCTGAGGCCTGATGCCGTGAGCGCAGTGGAACAATTCAGAAATCTGATGGAAACCTGATTAACTCTGAACGTGAAGGTTTTAATTTATATGTACCCCATGTTTGAATCAACAGCAGAATATTTTGTTTGTGCCTGTTTCTCTGTAGTATTTAAAGGAGTGATATAAAATTTAATCATAAAATGACCGTGACATGTCATAAGAAATTAAGAAAACATGCCAAAGTGAAATAACAGCTTCTCCAACAATTGCCACTCTGAGCTGGAATAACTGTTTTTATTTGTCCATTTCGTTTTAATGAACGCTGAATTTTCACCCAATGAGTAAATGTCTGTTTATGAGTAATAAGAAAACATTAATAATCTTTTAGAAGGTGTTGATGTTTATAACGGTTAAATTAGGCAAATTGTTTGGAGGAGTTTGTCAGGCAGTCACTGAACTCCTGAACTTCAGAGCAGTGGTCTTTTGTTTTCAGGATAATGGACTTTGCTCTCACACATTAAAAAATAAATACATTATTAATACCAACACTCTAACTCTATATGTGAAATATATAGAATTTATAAATGTGTTTAAAGCCTTCAAAATCTAAAACTAACATTACCGACTGATAACATAGTTATAAAAATGTGCTATTATAATCATCTCTGTTACAAAAGCAAATTTTAATGAAAATGTTGGTCCCTGTCAACTCCATCTGATTTTTTACAAAACCATGACTTAGTCAGGCTTAAAAAGGTTTAGCTATATCCTCAGGACTCCTGTCTCACTTCCTGGTTTAAAAAAGGTGGGAATACGGCTCAAGCACCAATAAACTTTATATTTTTTGACAAATTCTTCAAATAATATTCCTATCAGACGTGCCTCAACCATAATATGCCAACTCCGTAGCCCTTCTAGATCAAATAAAATAGAATAAAAATTGTATTTTGATTTCAGAGAACTCTGAGCAACTTTATAAAGTTTAATAGCCAAGAGTTTGATCTTTTAAAATATATTTTCCAACATAATTGAGGAGTCAGAACCATGTCCCAATTCTGAAGAAGGAGTAATTTACATTGACAGACAACTGACAGTTATAAACAGCTGATCAGGTTACAGTGTAGGACTCGTTGTCATTTGTAATTGTCCAATTATAATGTTCGTCTTGCACTCCTGTTCAGTGTCCCTGCAGCCTGCAGGTAACCTGCCTGAGCTCTGACAGGGGAAAGAAGTAGCTTCAACCACAGATCGAATATTTAATCGTGATTCCACCTACAGTTTTATTTAATATACTGTTTGAATGCTGGGGTCTTACATATTTCTCCTTAAAACCTAAAAAAATAAATACATAAATCAGTGCTTCTGTCTAATTCAGGTAAAAATTTAATTGGGTACAAATGTGAAAGCATTTAGGTGTGTGTACGTGTGTGTACGTGTGTGTACGTGTGTGTACGTGTGTGTGTGTGTGTGTGCATCAGTCCTGGCTTTAACTGGAGCAGTGCAGCTCTCACCTCACAGCTCTGATTTCACAGAGTGGTGGGCTTGTGTCGTGGCGAGATCAGGCATCACTGGAGGCTCGCTGATCCGCCTGCGAGCCAGAATTTCTCCCTGGGGTCTGACTGCCAGGCTCAGCGCAGACTGTGTGACAGACAAACTGCCGTCTGTGGCAGGCCTCAGCGGACCACAGCGATGGGAAGAACAGGACCCAGTATGAGTGTGTGTGTGTGAGTGTGCGTGTGTGTGTGTGGCTGTATGCATATAGTCCAGCTCTGCCTGAGCTACTTAATACAGGCAGAAATGTGACGGGACCCCCCAGTGAGAGCTGAACTCTCAGCCCTCATGGCTCAGGCCCACAGGCTGTCAGGGGCCACTCTTAAGTCTCTCTGCTGTGTGATCATATGATCACAGCTGGAGGGACTTCTATCAGGTTCTTCTCAGGTAGAAATGTTCTGTTACTTTCATGATTTTTTTTTTGCTCAAGTGGATGTAAAAACTCCTGCTCCAAACTACAAGATTTTTATAATGTTTTATGCTTTCTGAGTCAGCAAGGAGAAGCTGTTTGTTTTTTAACCTTGTACTTGTTAGTATGCAGCGGAAAGAATCAGTAACAGGATCAGAATCAAACCATGTCAAACCATTTACGGCAAATGTTTTCCACCTTCCATGTTATCACTCTTATGGAAAGCCAGTAACCTGCGAACTGCACAGGATTTCAACCAGAGCAGCACTTTGAGTGGAACAGAGTAGAATAAAGAACCTACTCGAGTGAAAATATAATCAATTTACCGTCAGAATTACAGGAATACAAAACATTACTGACCTACAGTAAGAAGAGATAATGTGATACTTACCATCACCCCCGAATATGACAGTGGTGGAAGAGATGTTTTACTTAAGTAACAGTACCAACAGATAAATGTAAAATATTATAAGTAAAAGTCCTGCAGATCAGAAAAATACTAAACACACTTAAATGTCCAGTTCCTGAATTGAACCAGTGCGAGGATGACACATTGGTACAATTTTCCCGCCGGTCCGGGTTGTGTTCACAAGGGCAGAACTCAAACGGTTCAGGAAGTGTAAACGGTCAAACAGTCGGTGGGGAAAAAGACAACAAATGTCACAATTTCTGCCTGGATATCATGAGGCGCCGTCAGGTTCTGTTCCTGTTGGTGTTAATCCGGAGTCCTTATCAGCAGACTCTAGATGACTGTGGGTATTAAATGTTTTAATAATGCAGTCGTTCCTCACTTAATTATGAGTCCAATTTGTCCCCTGCCAGTCCACATTTGGGACTAATACTAATTTACCAGTCAGCAGAAGAATGAAAGAATGAAGAGACACGTACATTGATACTCTTCTGTGACTGGTTTGCAACATGCATGTCTGCAGTTATTTGTTTGCTTTTGCTTTTGTTTTTGTTTGCTTTAAAAAAAAAAAAAGCAATTTCTGTTATGTTTTAACCATTTATTGGCTTGCTTTTAGCTTTTGTTTTTATGATCTCAAATGCAATTTTAATGTTCTTTTAATGTTTTAACGTATTTCTATGCTCTTGTAAAGCACCTTGAATTGCCTTGTGTCTGAATGGTGCTGTATAAATAAACTGGCCTTGTTTTGCCTTGCGTTTATTTTGCGCATTAAAAAAAGTAAAGAACATCCGGACAAATCATGAATAAGGTTTTAAACTTGCTTTTACCCTGTTTTTTTTTTTTCCAGAGGCTGTTTGTTTGGGTTATTTATTAGTATTTTTGTTTCTCTCCCTCTCTCGTGTCCTGACTGGTGGAGCCTTGGGGTACTTTTATCATGTGTTCTGTTTTGTGGTTGTTTTATGTTATATTTGTACTGTAATTGTGTATAAATGGATGGCATCATTTCATTTCACTGCAGAACAAATCTACCTTCGGGTATGAATAAAGTAACCTGAACCTGAACCTAAGTCTGCAAACGATCATAAAATGTTATATTAGGGTAAAGAATTTCACCATTTGGTATAGAGGTAATCCAAAAGTAATTAAAAGTAATCAAGTTACATTACTTTAATGTAAGGTAACTGAATACATTTTTTAACAGATAATCAGTAATTGTGTTGTAATATATTTTTAAAGTAACCCCCCTCAAGCCTCTTTACAGCAGAGAAATCAGTTGAAAACAGAAAAAGAAGGCAAAAACTAAGTCAAATAGTGGAATGGTGCAAAAGATAAAAGAAAAAATACAGACAGAAACAGTAAAAGAAATAAAATAAACAAAATGTTTTTCAGACGAGGACGCTGAGGTTTGGAGCCTGACATCCTCAGGTTGGGAATTACATGAGCAAGAAAGTCCCGTCACCTTTAATGTCACCTTGAATGAATCCATCCGAGATGTTTGGAAAGGAAACGTCTTTTTGACGGAACTGCTGGCAAATCATAGACATCTGAAACATGACAAGACGCCTCAACCAAACTCTGCTTTTTTCCCCCCGAGAGTCACAAGCCAAAAAGGTTGGGAGCCACTGGTATAATTTTTATCATTGGATTGTATTTTATGAGCTCTTTGTGGGGTTTTTTAACAATGAAAATGTTGAGTGATGAGTAAATAAAGCTGTCAGATACATGTAGTGAAATACAACATTTTCCTTCGAGTGTGGAGCAGAATCACAAAATAACAAGAAACTGAAACACTCAAGAAAAAGTGTGACTGCCTCAAAACTGACTCAAGTCCAGTGCTCGAGTGAAAGTGCGTTCCCTCGCTGAAATAGGACACAGTAAACTTTATTAACAGGTGTTTTGGACAGTTTGAAGAGGAGCCAGACTCAGAGCTGTGCTGGAAGTTGACGGCAGGTTTAAACAGATTTATTTGGTTTAATCTAACTGAGGTGAGTTAATTCAAAATGCTAAAGCACCTTTAGTCATCAGTGCAGACTTCAGTTTGACTCAGAGAGGCTGGCCTGCAGGTCTCACACTGTGATCTGGCTTATAGGGGATTATAGACTCTGTGATCTAGTACAGCCGCGGGCCAGGTCTGGCTTTATCTTAAAATATGCTCCTTGAATATAACCAATTCTTAAATGGGAATATTTTTTAAGAAATGTGTGCATAGAACATTATTTTAAATCTTAAAGCAGCAAGAAGGAACTTTTATATTGTGTTGATTTTGGAGGCCGCTTCCGACAAAAGCAGGTTTCCACCATAATAACCAAAAAAATATAACATAAAAAATAAAATAATCACCTCCTGCTTCTTTTGAACTGGCTAATATAGCCTTTTTTTTAAATAAATAAAAGTTCCTCCAGTCTCCATGCAGTAAATCATTTTTAATTACAAGAATAATCTGGTGGCACTAAGAATAACTATATAAAAATAGAAATAGCCAGTCTTCTTTCTGATGATCTCATTTGAAGTTTGCTTATACAGAGACGACAGTATTAAACTGAAACTGTTTCATGACCAGTTTTTAAATGATTTCACACGGCAGGAAACACAATATTAGATTAAAATCTTATAGGTTTCTCTGGAATACTGCAGGTGTACGTGTGATACAACATGTAATTCATATATAATAAAAAATACCAGGAGTGACTGTGAAGGACGTCTCAGTCGATTCAACTTCAAAAAAAACTTCTCCAGCCGACACGACAACGTGATGGTCGCAGCTCAGCGGCAGGCAAAAACACTGATTTCCAGCGAAATCACATGACAACTTTATGCCAAAATGACTCTTCTACATGGATGTTTGGATTTTCCGTTACTCTAAGTTTCCACGGCCGATGGCAGCAGCCAGAAAAAGCACAGAGGCGTCTGTCCTGGCTGTGTGTCTTTGCACGTCACTGTCCAGCTGATGTATTTTCTTTGGTCTGTCTGCACCGTCTGAAGTTGAGAATGACAACACAGAGCAGATGAGAGCGAGGCTCCTCATCTTCCCACAGCATCACATCCTGTCTTGTCAAAACACCAGGGAGGCCCACTGTCACACAGGAGACAGTGTCAATTTGAAAAGAGCATCTGAACATTTCTGGATAGTAGAGAGCGAAACACAAAGATTTACTTTATATTTTTGATGTTTTCATTATTTTTCAACCTTCTGTAACTACCAAAACTAGAGCTTCACCCAGAAAAAAACGGTATACTCTTAACAAAACACATTTAGGACACGAGATGATTCAGAATGCATTATCATAAATAACAGGATGATCCATTGTTAACAACGGACACCGTTATATAACATCAGCGAGCGACAGACGTAGATTATAACCCTCATCTTCCTCTCGTCGTTAAGGCGGTGTGAACGAGTGAAACAGCTCGACCGGCCTGCCCATGTGTAAATGATGGATGTACTGAGCGTGTGTTAAGCTCAGCACATTTCTTGGCTCTCTCCGTGCGCCCTGGTGGTGCCGCTTCCTTTGATGATTCCTCACAAAGTCAATCGACTGGTGCATGAGACAAAGCTGTGTATCAGAGTCAGGAGCAGCGAAAAGTGCACACAGAGCTGAATCTGCTGCCACTGTTTCTTTAATGCATAGTTAATGTTAATGATTATTGCCTATTTGTGCTGCAGCTCTGATAGTGATACTGATCGTGGTTTGGTCACAGAACTTTGCTCGGTTGTGTGGACTCACTGCATTCCTAAAAATCTTAAGTGCAAACATTTCTTTTGACTGTTTGTCAGTCAAAGATTTAAATCCACTGTGATGTGGTTGAAGTTTATTAGTGACCAGAGTTCTTGTTTGACATCATGAAACAGATGGGAGCGCTCATAATGACCAGGTGGACCCGAGCTGATTTACATATTCATCACATGAAGTATGGATCCCCCAGGCTGTGTTACTGTGAGGGGAGTTTTTCTTTGTCTAAAGCAGTACTCGAACCTTCCTAGAGTCGGTTTAGCTACTTAAACTTAACTGTTAGCAATACCTTTTTTGTCACTGAAGAGAAATATATATTGAGAGATATGAGATATAATAAATATCAGGTAAATGTAAGGACTGCTTTTACTACAACTATTTATTTTTAGCTAAATAAACCATTGGATTAGCTGAAAAATACATTGTCAGAGAGCTGAAAACAGCAGCACTAGTTTTCTCAGCTTGTCCAAGGTTGATATTGTAGAGACATTTTTTTACAGGGCAGCAACAAAATGTCATAATCTACCACAGATGATGTGCATCACATAAAACCTGGATGTATCCAGCCTCATCACTAAAACATCTTGCACTGACTGCGCTCTCCCTGGTGGGCAGAGTTACACGGCGTTGCTCAGCAAATGAATTCCTGCAGGTTGACCATTTTCTTTTTCTGCTATGTTGTTACCTGCAGGACACGTCCGTCAAGTAAATTTACATACAGCAGCAACAAACACATGCAGACACAGAAACCCAGAGCAGAACCTGCTCCTGTGTAACAACAAAGCTAATGGAGCTTCTGCTTTGATCTCGCTTAAAAGCAACATGAACTGGAAGAGCGCACTCAGAGTGCAGAAGCACCTGCAACGCAGTGCTGCCACAACTGATCAACAAGCTTCAGGTCCATTGATCACTGACTCACACACACCTGCATGCATGCAAACAACTGCATAAAAATATAAAACAGTTAGCGGCATTCAACCGACCCCTCTCGTTATTTAGCCGGCTTCAAATAAGATTTAACGTTAAAGTTCCGCAACTGTCCCTCAATATTACAAAATAAATTGATTGGATTATTAATATCACCCCAGCCTGTGGTAGTAGCCACATTAGGCGTGCAGCATACTTATCAGACTGGAGCCGACAAACAAAGGACTCAGATGCAGGACTCAGAACACAAGGTCTTTACTGAAAAAAGAGTTTGGTGCACAGGTAATCAGTCCAAAGACAAACTAAGGTAGCCAAAAGATAGTAGCCTGAAGCAGAGTCAAATGTGCAAACATCTGGTCAAATCCAAAAGAAAACACAAGAGAAAACAGTTAGAACTAACACTCAAGTGACTGAGATGAACTGGCAACAGACAAAGGGCAGCACGAGGACTAAATACACAAGGGAGGAGGGGTAATGAGGGACAGGTGAAACCAATTAGGGCGGGACAGGTAATCACAAAGGAGGGAGACGCACAGGGGCAGGAAGTGAAGTAGCTGAAATGAGAGACAAAGGTGAGTGTCAAAATAAAACAGGAAATACCTACAAAAACTGGAAACAAGGAAAACATGACCTGAGCAGGGACATCAGGATGTAACAATACAAGTTCAACAGGATTATCGCCAAAATAAACACAAAACAGTATAAAACCGGGCAAAACCTGAAGCTTCCGAGTTTGAAGTCAAGCCACAAACAGTCGGTGTCAATCTGTCATTGAGTTTAAACAGTTACCAGCTGCAGTCGAGCAAACACCACTGACTCAGCTCTTCTGTTCTCTGAGGCTGGAGGGAAATGTAGCTATTTGTGCCGCTGCTTTGACATGGTGTCAATTAATCTAGAGCTGCGTAAATATTCAGTAAAAAGCCTCTCACTCAAAAATAAAATACATCAAGTGTGACCGTGTTTTTCCTTCCCCGAAAATAATGGATTAAGGAGTGCCCCAGCAGTAGACAAGAGCGTATCAACCATCCTGTCCACCAGCTGACCAGGAGGTGTCAACCCTTAAAAACATCATCACCATCGCCAGTCTGCGACTTTTAACCCACCAGATCTTATTTGTAAGACTCTGCTGACACATGAGCATTTAACAGTTTGAGTTAAAGTAGCTTAATTAGCCCACAGCTGAGCTTGAAAACATAATGACTGGAAAGGAGGGGAAAATAGTCTGTCCAAGGGTAAATATGCTAATCTACATTTATATTTTATTTGTTTAATTCTTACAAAACCCCAAGTGTAATAATGATAGGCTGTGGGGAGCCAGATGAGCTGTATTCCTGTCTTCAGCCTTTATGCTAAGCTAAGATAAGTGGCTGCTGGTACATGAAAATATTGGACATACATGTACATCTGTCAGAAGTGACACACCATCGTTGCACATTTATCTCTTCAGCAATGAATAACACATGTACTGCAGAGGTGACATGCCTGCAGCTGTGTCTTGTTTATAGCCTTCGCCTTATAGCCTGGAAGAAACTGACATAAACCATCCATAATCACAATTATTTACATTGGGATTAAAAGGGAATTCTTATTGTTGTGCTTTTTATGTTTACGTAATGTAAGTGGCACAGTTTGCACTCGCAGTGAGCATCTTAATAATCAGTGTCACGGCTGTAAATGATATGTCAGTCAATCATGAAGCCTAAAAGACAAATCTCAGTTGGCTAATTCATGTTCGGCTGTTTGTGTTCACCGGGTTCATCTGTTTGTTTGGATGATTGAATGCAGCCACGATATTTCTTTTGCACCGTCACATTTCATTTTCATTAATTCCTCCGTCTGTGTTCTGCTTCTTTGTCTGCCTCACTTTCATTTTTCCCAATTCATTTTGTTTCTGTCTCGCTCTGTCACTCGCTATCTTCTCCTCTCACATCACTTCAGACACATTTTTCAGAGAAAGCACTAAAACAGAATGCACAAATATTTCTCTCATAATCTTGGACTCTTACAATCGCTCTTTGTGAACTAGAACAGCTCATTTTCGGAACTATAAAGCGGAGTAACAGAGATCTAATGTTGCTGATTTTGTAGATACAAAAACACAAAATGCTCCTCTCTTGCTAATCAGAGTTTCTGTAACTGAAAGCAGACTACTGTGAATATCTGATTCAATATTTTCATCTCAGTACTCGTTTCCTTTTGAAGATATTCTTTGGTATGTATATCAGAGAGAAGAGACATCTAAAAAACATATACGCAATTGCAGCGAATATGATGTGCACATTCTCACTGCAGATACTGTACCAGGGCTTTAGCTTCATCTCCAGCAAACAAGTCAGCATGTGGTGCATCTTCACCTGGATCTGTATTCTTCCTCTGACCTTGTGTCCTTTTGCTTTGGTACTTTAGTCATCATCATTTGACATCCAGCAGTGTGATGTGGGACCAAAAAGGGGACTGCCCATTTTTGTGACAGCCCATGATTTCAAAATCCTAATGCTCCAAAAAAAAAAAATTTGATTGACAACCTGTTATCCATCAAACAAAAAGCCTACTGCTCTGAAGGTCTGACGTTCCAAAAACCCTTAATAGTTCCCTTAATATTTTAGTGCATTTTCAAGTGCAAATGTCAAGTGACCTTCGTTGCCATGGTAACAGTCAGGCAGTTAAAATACGTATGTTAGTTATGTCATTGCATTATGTATGAAAGTTCAATGGGTGCTGTTGGACAAATGGACTTTGAGTCCAGTGAGACAATTGGGGTTTTAGAATGAAGGTCTGTTGGAATAATGCCACGGCACAACAAAAAGACACAAGACAGAACAATATATTATGTTGTATCAGGCAACACAGACTCCTAATTCATGTTGTTGAACAGTACAGTACAGCTGCAGTTATTGAAGTTCATATTATACTAAATTAAGCTGCCCTTGGGGGGCGTAGAGCCACTGCAGAGGAGCCTGGACGACCAAAGGAGAAATATGGAGTGAAAGTTAAATGAATATTATTTGTGTAGAGAGTGTAAACAAACTGATTGATTTGTTTGCTGATGCTATCATGCTGCCTTTATTTCACTAAAATTCACCTTGAATCCTTCTTTTATCAGTTGCTTCCACTATAATTACATGTACAGTGAAAAGAGCATCAAGGATAACACAAGAAAGACACGGGACTTGTCTCCATTGTGAGCTTTGTTGTATTTAGATTGTGTAGAAGCGTGTGCATGTGTGTGCTCATGCTTGACATACAAATAGTGGAGTATTATGGGGGTATTAGCGGCATATAAAAGCACAAACAACATCAATGTACAGAAAATATTCACAATGAGGATGAACGGGCATTATTCTGACAACAAAGTAAAATACACACTTTCAGTCACTGGGCTTGTTTAGTTCTTTATAAACCTTATTCAAATCCAGGGCACCAAAGTATCTCAAAGAAACTTTATCAATCTGGCTACTGATTATCAATATCAGATCTGTTACACCGGTCATGGTGCCTGTGAGCTTGTGGGAAAAAGTTTAATAAGTTAATTTGGGGCTGCACCGTTAACAATCTTGTGGACTTGACCGATTTTTTAACTGTGTGAACTGGTTCCTCCCGATGTGCTCTCATGGGCCGAGACCTAAGAACCCTCTGATGAATTTAAAATGTGAGGCATGTTCTCAGGTACTTGCGGTTTTTGTCGCATATGTCGAGTCGAGCACAAGTTTCTTTAAAGCAGAGACCAACTTACTTTGCAATACAAAAATAAATAATAGTCTCAGACATATCATTATAACTGATCCATGTTGCCTCCCTGTGTTTTGCCAGTTGAACTCTTTTGATGTGAAGCAGTTGGATGTTTCCTTCACATCACAGCTCTGACACCCTGTAAGGAGAACAGACAGTAAACACAGAGGCTGATAACAAGGATGATAAAAGTGAGCTGGATTCCAGGCTGCACAGTTTTCCTGTGAATCCATTGTAGGTATCTCAATCCTGAGCTGGAACGGTGGACTTGTAAGTACATTGAATGCAGACTCAAATTGTATTAAAATGTCGTTGAAGTTCACAGACATCTGAAGGATCACAACTTTAAAGTGTAATTTAACGAAAGGCTGAAAAGCAGCATTTCTTGGTGTCCTCTCTGGCCGAAAGTTTCAAACCTGTTTCATCTCTGACCACAGTCAGCATCACTGACGGATATGGTGACTGTCACAGTAAGTGAAAGATCTACGACTTCTTCCTCTTCTTCACGCAAAAGGTGTATTTCTCTCAATTTTTTTCACAAAGAAACAACAATGACATCCTGAGGTCCATCGTTGTGCCATTCATCCACAGCATCACCTAATTTTGCAGCATGATAATGCACATGCAAGGCCCATGTTTCAATGATCTGTACCCAAAGTTCAGTGGGTTTTTTTTTAAATTGACATTTCAGAGTGGCCTTTTATTGTGACCAGTCCGAGGCACACGTGTGCAATAATCATTCTATTTAGCATCAGCATTTCTACATGCCACACTTTGTCATGTGGATGGATTACCTCAGGAAACATTAAGTCATCACTAACACAGAGTTTAAAAGGATAAATCTGTGATTTATTTACTGCAATGAATCATAGCATGACCATGATATGTCATCAGAGATGGATGCAGAAAGGAAATTCAATTGAAATATTCGCCTCTCTGACAACAATGCAACAGCCGCCCATAACTTGTTTGTCCTTTTCATGTTGAATTCAAATTAATGCCGAATGTTCACCGAATGAGTAAGTATCTGTTTGTGAGTCATAAGAAATCGTTATTAATCTTTTAGAAGGAGTGGATGTTCATTTAAACTGAGCAATATGTTAATGGAGTCTGGATGGCAGTGAGACAGGCGTTGTTTTTCATGGCTTGACTTTACATTGACAGACAACTCACAGTTATAAACAGCTGATCAACTTACAGTAGAGGACTCGTCGTCGTTTGTTGTTGCCATATTACAATGCTGCGCTCCCTTTTCACTCCTGCAGCCTGCCTGAACTTCCTGAAGTCTGGGGAGGACGGGACGGGGGGAAACAACTTCATTCAACCATAGACTGTTTATTAAATAGGATATCAACCTTTAATATAACCTTTGTGGCTCCAACTTGCTATTTGGACTGCATTACTCTTTTTCTTTTACTTCAACTCATGAAAAATAGGGGCAAAAACAGATTATATTTTTGTCGAGTGAACATCACTGCAGAAAGGTGAGAAGGGTGTGAAGGTCTAAATCAGACACAGAAACTGACACTGGTATTAAAACATTTCAAA
>JAJHUR010100350.1:0-18009 GCA_027495735.1 Lutjanus campechanus | reverse complement strand
TTAACCTCAGTAGTCTCTAATCCACTTAGCATAAGATAAGATGTTCCTTTATTTGTCCCACAGTGGGGAAATTTACGATACATGATCTCCTGAACATAAGACTTTCACATTAGAAAGTCCGTCCTGCCTTAGCTGAGGCTCGAACTCACGACTTCTGAGACTGAGGTCTGTCTTTTATCTCACTGAGCTAATTGGCAAGTAACAGTTGATGTGTGGCTTCAAAAATTGACTAAGCCAAGGATCAGGGTGCCAGGCAGCAGCCATCCATGCCATGGAAAAGCAAATTTCAAAGTGAAAGTTCCAAAGCTGTAGCACATATGGTTGATTTGTTGTGAATTTTCAAAGTTTTGAAATTTAGAGGCTTGCTGTAGCGCCACCATCAGGACTATTGGCCTGTTTTTGCAGCTGAAGCAATCTGGCATGGGACTGGACCTTTGTGCAAAGTTTGGTCATTTTTCGCGCATGGGAAGTAGGATTTCCTCAGAAGAAGAAAGAAGAAGAAGAAAGAAAGAAGAACATGCTGGATTACAATAGGGTCCTGGCAGCTTAGGCTGCCCGGCCTCTAACTAGCTTAACCTTTAAATGACATTAGCACATTCACCTAAAGAGATTTTTATTAAACACTGCTGCGCTACCCTTATACGGCTATTATATTCCAACCTTCTCAAGCTGGAATGGGTATAGATGAGGGGCCCATTTTAGAAAATTTTGTCCCACTGTCCATAATTCCAAATGGTCAACCTGGAAGTTGTACATTTTATTTAAAAAAAAAAAAAAAAGAAGAAGATTCCCAACTGGTTAATATGCATTTGTAACATGAATGGGAGCGGGGAGGAGGTGAGGGATATCACACAGACAGAGCTCAGGTCCCTCCCAGCTGACTGTGGTAGGAGAGATTACACTGTGTGGTCTGGATGGATTAGTGTTCTCAGAGCTGATAAACTGCAGAGATGAAGCCAGGCCGGTAATTACACATGCAGCTTTAAAAACATTGTTTCATCAGTAAGTGTTGTTAAGACTGTTGTGATGGAATTTTGGCAGCAGGCATTACATCATGTTACTGTCACACTGGAGACTACTTTAAATAGCTATAATACAAACTTATGAAATTAATTTTGTCTAGAATTCATGAAGTCTATATTGAGAGCTGTTATTTTGATGGGCAAGAATACAGAAATACTACAATTCTGAATTCTCAGCTTGTTGTTACATCCTAAATGCAAAGTGAAATATTGTTAAAATATTTCTCACTAAGACAATGAAGACCAGATAGTCCAAGATGTACACTCACTTTAAGTGTTAATATTTTTTATTTCATTTTTTAAAGTTATTATTTATTGATTTAATTCATTTTTATATTTAAGTCAAGAGCCTCAAACTGCCAGCCAGGGGAGCATTTCTGGCTCCTCTTCACCCTCCCTCCAGCCCATGACATTATGTCAAAAATATGATTGTTTTATTTAGTTATTTTTCTAGTTGTTTCATACTGTCTACCCTTCAATTGAATGTAATATAAATAAAAACATGTCTATTTTTTTTAAAAAAAAGGTATTGTATGTATGTATTTGTGAAGGATTGCAGGTTGCAGTTCGCTGATATTCTCTGCCCAGAGAAGAATAGTTTGTTCAACATTTGGCAAACACAGCAGCAGAGGGGATTAGCAAGTTATCAAGTGACATTTCTGATCAGTTACGCAACAAAGCTTGAGTTTTGACCCCTTACTCTGTAACATTTGATAAAAGCACAGACAAAAGCAACAATGCTCAGTTCACCATTTTCCTCAGAGGTATGAATGATCAAAGTGACAGAAGAGTTGCTGAGTTTGTGTCCAGTGCTCAGCTACAGTATCTAATGTATGTAAAATGTATAGAGACTGCAGTTTCCTTTTTTGGTTAAATATTACGGTGGCCGACAAGTACAAACGCGCTGCATATACAGACAGGCGCTGCAAATACAGAAACGCACTGCATATAGAAAAACAGATGCAGAAGGAAAACACTGCAAATACAGAAACGTGCTGCAATACAGAAACGCACTGCAAATAAGAAAACAAATGCAAAAAGAAAACGCCGCATATCCGGTCATACAATGGAAGTGCTCCAGGCCTCTAGAGGGCAGTGCTGAACTTTCTTCTTCTCTATGTCTGTGAAGGTTCTCAGTCATCCAGGTCATGGTATTCGTAGCAAAGTTTGTTGTAGGCAACTGGACTTCATAGAGTTCTTGAAGACGTTTCGCCTCTCATCCAAGAGGCTTCTTCAGTTCTGACTGACTGGTTTGGGAGTTCAGGTATTAAACCACTGTGTGGTCGTTAACACCTAGAGGGGGCATGTGTCTCAATTGCCCCCCTTCCATTGTGTGGACCTTGGGTTTCACCTGGGGGGGAGGTGTGAATGAGGGTCATTAAGGGCCCTGTCACCATGTGACTTGTTGGAGTCACATGATTTCAGGTGGGTATCAAACTGTCTGGGGAGTGTTTTTAAAACTGCATTGTATGTAGCAGATAAATTATGTCTTAGACCACCTCCTCTGTTGAGAGATGGCCTTTCCAGGTTAACAAAAATGGCTTCTTTTACTCCTCTCTCAAACCATCTGTCTTCCCTGGCCAAAATCCGGACATTGTGGTCTTCAAAAGAGTGTCCTTTATCCTTCAAGTGTAGATGGACTGCTGAGTCCTGACCTGAGGAGGTGGCTCTCCTGTGTTGAGCCATGCGCTTATGCAGCGGTTGTTTTGTCTCCCCAATGTACAGGTCTGAGCACTCCTCACTACACTGAACAGCATACACTACATTTTCACGCTTGTGTCTGGGTGTTTTGTCCTTGGGGTGTACAAGCTTTTGTCTCAGAGTGTTGCTTGGCTTGAAATGCACAGGAATGTGATGTTTGTTAAAAATCCTCCTGAGCTTTTCTGAGACACCAGCAACGTAAGGAATAACAATGTTTTTCCTTTTGATGTTGTTTTCCTCTCTTTCAGACCTGTTTCTTTTGCTGGTTTTGACAAAGGCCCAATTTGGGTATCCACAGGTTTTGAGAGATGCCCTGATGTGTTTCTGTTCCTTATACTTACCTTCAGTACCTGGTTGGAATGTTCTGTGCTCTGTGATGAAGGGTTCTGATGACTCCTAGTTTGTGTTCCAGTGGGTGGTGTGAGTCGAAAAGGAGACTATTTGATCATTTTCTAGGCGAGCAGTTTAATTAAACCATAATTTCATGTATTTACAAAATTATATTCATATTTTATGTTGTGGTGTCTTCATGCTGCGGTTACCTTATTATATGTGCTGGTGTGTCTATAAGGGATAATAGTGCAGTGTGTTCGCGGGTATTCACCGGCTGTGTTTGAGTTTGTTGCAGCGAAGGAGAGGGAGCCCTTCGAGAAGCTTTACCAGGTCGGCGCGGTGCTAGGCAGCGGCGGCTTCGGCACCGTCTCCGGTACATTTTCTTCTTCTCATTCACTCATCTTTTTCTTTTTAAAAAAAAGAACTTTACTGCAAATATACAAAGCAAACATGGCAACAGTTATTCTTGGTATGTGTCAAATAATATAAAGAGATTGTCAGAGGGAACAGCATAAATCCATCATTATAAATACAGATATAATTTTAAACAAGACTAGTTTAGAAAAAGAGAAAAAAAAATGTATATAATGAATAAATTAAATTAAAAGATAAGGGTAACAACAGTGAGATGAATATTTTGCAAGGGAAGAAAGTAGTTTTGTTTCAGCTGTTATGCTATTCAGTGGGAAATACTTTTAAACACTTATACAATTTTTGTGCTTTTGTACCTTTTACTAATTCCAGAGATTGTACGATTTGAATTTGCTTAGAAAAACAATACATTTGGGAGATGTTTTTAAAATACTGTTCTTATGAATAAAAAATTTGGAGAGACATAGAATTACATTACAGCAGAACTCATCATTTTTGTTTCTCATTCACTCATCTGCTCCACACGTTGATACGTCCGTTGTCTGTCTCTCTGGTGGACGCTCAGCACTGCACCTAGAGGCCTGGAGCACTTCCATTGTATGACTGGATATGCGGCGTTTTCTTTTTGCATTTGTTTTCTTATTTGCAGCGCGTTTCTGTATTTGCAGCACGTTTCTGTTTATGCAGCGCGTTTCTGTATTTGTAGCGCCTGTCTGTATATGCAGCACGTTTGTACTTGTCGGCCACCGTAAAATATAATGAAAAAATGTGTTTGCAAAGCAAACAAAAGGGTAAATTGTCAGAAATGTTGCACTCTCTTGTGGTACTGAAACACTGAAGTGCCCCTGCTTGAGATGACAATACCTTCAGTGGCCCCAGGACAATCTGAGTTTGAGAACCCTGTTTTAAGTGTAGTGGACATCATTGTATAGATTGGCAAGGTGAACCAATAGATCTTCCTCCCCACCTGAAAAGAGTTGTAGGATCACCGACCCCCCAACACCAACTGGCACACAGAGATTTGTGCAAAGGAAAACAACTTTCAGATTTACGATAGAAACCCCAAACTTTGTTCTGTTAAACTCTTGTTCATTTGACCTTAAGGACATAAAGATGTCACCTCCCTGACACTGACCAGTGTCAGGGAGACTACTAAGCAAGAGAAGCCAGGAGCTTCTCTAGTCTACACAGTCTTCAGAGACACAGAGATGAAGATTCTTCGGACAGAGACTCTCTAGTTTCCAGTTCAGTACCCAGTCTTCAGTACAGTCCTTCAGCTCAAAGGACTCTTCTTCAGCCTCATGATGGTCAACACTTGACTCTCTGCTTGAGGGCAGGACAGGCCTCTGGTCTGTCCTGCCAAGAGGCCAACTCTCTGCCTGACAGAGAGAGATCAATTTAGCACAAGCCGCACCAAATGTGATGGACATGGTGCGTGAAGATGACCTCTGTGAGAGACAGGAAGACTCAGATTTCAAAATAGAGAAACCTACGAGAACTCTGAAATGCCTGATCTTCTAATAAAACCAAAGTAAAACCAGGGCAGCTGCTTCCACCTCCACCCAAGTGGAGGTGTGTCGTTAAGATGCTACGACTCTGCTACCTGCAGGGACAAGAGATCCAAAATGCCGCTCCACGCGCTCCAGATGGGAGGAGAAGACAGGAGAAGAAGACTTCTCCTCCCTTCTCCAAAGCAACCCTTTTTCTGGTCATCCAAAGAACCAGGTGATACAAATGCTTTTCCTGTGACATTTGGGGTTGATGCTTTAGGTTATAGAGAGTAAAAATTAGGTTCAGATCAAAACTTAGGATCTCCCATTGATAATGATAACTAACTATTTCAAATATTCTCTTTTTGGCTTCCCATCTCTCTCAACTGCTGAATGGTGCCTTAAACAGTGAATTTCACTGCTTTGTTTTAAAGATGTTGTCCACTTATGATTTAATGACTTAATAATGCATCTGACTAAGATCTGCTTGATCCGATTTGGTGGTCCTTATTCACAAACATAGGATGCTGCATTGATGCTTCAGTCATTCAATCAGTTATGCTTTTGTTCATTGTTGTTCTCATTGCATTAATTATATTTGCTCATGTTTGTCTTTACATTCAGCTGATTCAAAATGCTGCGGCTCGTATACTAACAGGAACTAGGATAAGAGAGCATATTACTCCTGTATTAGCTTCACTGCATTGGCTGCCTGTAAAATCTAGGATAGAATTCAAAATCCTTCTCCTTACATACAAAGCGTTTAATGATCAGGCACCATCATATCTTAAAGAACTTACAGTACCCTACCATCCCACTAGAACACTTAGGTCTCAATATGCAGACTTACTGGTGGTCCCAAAGATCTCCAAAGGTAGATTGGGAGCCAGAGCTTTCAGTTATCAAGCTCCTCTCCTGTGGAACCATCTTCCAGTTTCTGTTCGGGAGGCAGACACCATCTCAACATTTAAGAGTAGACTTAAAACCTTCCTTTTTGATAAAGCTTATAGTTAGTGCTGGCTCAGGTTTGCCCTGACCAGCCCCTAGTTATGCTGCTAGGTTTAGGCTGCTGGGGGACTCCAAGACACACTGAGCTCCTCTCTTTCTTCATCTCTCTCTCCAGATGTTTATGTTCCATTAATTCCTGTTACTGACTTGATTCCTTCCCCGGAGTCTTTCTGCTTTGTCATCCTGCAGATTCTCATGGACTGTGGCCGCGCATGGATCACTGATCACTGCTGCACCTTCTACTGTGGATTAATATAACTCATTTAATCAATCAAACATTCATCACATTGTTGTTGCCACTCTTATTATTTCTACTATCATTACTGTAACATCTAGTATAAGTATTATTATTTGCATACAGCTTACATATTTATATGTACACATAGTTTTACTGTTGATGTTTTGCTGCTACTGTTCTCTCTGCCTCTGTTCTGTTCTCTCTCTCTTCCTCCCCTCCCACCTCCTCTCTTTCTTCCCCTTCTCCTCTTTCCCTCTCAAACCTGACCGGTGCCGTCAGATCGCCGCCCACCATGTGCCATGGATCTGTCTGAGGTTTCTGCCTGTTAAAAGGAAGTTTTTCCTCGCTGCTGTCGCCAAAGTGCTTGCCTGTGTGGGAATTGTTTCAATTGTCAGATGTAAACATGATTATAGAGTGTGGTCTAGACCTACTCTATATGTAAAGTGTCTTGAGACAACTTTGTTGTGAATTGGCGCTATATAAATAAAATTTGATTTGATTTGATTTGATTTGATTTGATTATGTGTGGTCATATTTGTTTGTTCATTTATGTTTGTTAGTTATTGTATCTAGTTAGTACTTAATAAATCTTTCATTTATAAAGAACTGATTATGTGAGTTTGTGTGTATGAAATATGACATCACTGTACACAGGAAAAAGAACTCCGTAGCAACCCTCAGACTAAGTCTCAATTAATGAATATGCTATCAATTTCCCTTTTTCAAGGGTGGTGCCCAGAGGTTTATTTAACTTGAATACAATTTAATATAAGTAGCTACTGACTATTTCTGATAGCCAGAAGTGAGCGTATTTCCTCTACTTCCTCTTAACAAAATAAAGCATTTGCTCTAACCCTAGTCAAGCATATTCCACAGAGTCTATGCACTCTGTTTGCACCCAACCTGAACAGTTGCTCCTAGCAGGTGACATAAAGAAAGGATTGGTATAAATTAAAGCAACTTTTAAAGCTTTGGTCACCATTTATCTCTCAAACAACACACAAAGTGAATACAAACTCAACAATTACAAGTAGTTCTTGGCAGGTGGGCAAGCAGGTGAGATCGATGGGTTTCCCCCTCTGTTTTCTTTTCTTTTTTTCTCCTTCCTTTTCCTCTCTTGCTCTACCCTCAATCATTTCCTTTTTTTCTTTCATGTTAAGTCATGTCTGTGAAACACTGTAAAACAAGTCTGGGCTCTATACTGGATTGTCTACCCTGAAATGATGTGCAAGACATTCACGGTCACTCTTGAGAAAGGAAAGAAAATAATGCACATATCTTCATCTTATTATTAAGAAGAAAAAAAAAACTTACCTGTAGACCTTTTTACAGGTAACGTCATCGAAAAGCTGCACTCGTATTTCACAGAAGTATCGTTCTCCCCAAGTCATCCTGAAGAGTTATCAAGCTGCAAACATTGAATTAGATGTTTTATCAGCAACAAAATCACCAAAGTGTCTGATTGTTGCATTTATGGTTGTCAGAATCAATATTCCACGGGTTGACTCAAGGTGTACAGGATTATAACAGAATCACGACCATTTCAGAGCAATTGGGAGCTTCTATGGCTGCAAGCTATTAAATGTGTTGACTGGAGTGAGGACGTGATCAAAACGGTTTGTGTTTGCAGTGCCCATTGACAAGTTGTTATGGTCCATTGCCACATTGCGGACGCTCTTCTTTATTGTTAATAAATGATATGCATTGGCTCATATTCCTTTGATTATTGCTGATCTACCAATACATTAGGCCCTCACAGGCCTTTTTGGGATTGTTGCAGCCTAAAATGCCTGATTTCACAGCAGCTTTTCTAAAAAAAAAGTGTGTTTGTGAATGTAGTGCAGTCAGTGTTAGAAATCCAATGACTCTTGCGTCTTTGGAAATAACCCTTTATTTTTCTTTTCTCTGAATGTAATGCAGCAGTCTATGCCTGTGGGCCAATATTCTGGTATTTTTGGACGTTGTTTGTTTTCTATATTTCATCATAAGTATGACTACATCCTGTAGGTTACTGGAATTTCAGTGCAACAGCGCCTCTCTGCGGAGGAAACAGTTCATATCTAGAAGGGAACCCTTGAGGTGCGAAACTCCCGCGAGATTTGTACTCATTGTTTCTTATTGAACAGACTAATTTATTTTATAATGTGACAACGCCGGGTTAAAATGTGGGTAGGGTTAGGCACAGAAAACTCCTGGTTAGGGTTAGGGAAATATAATAATTTTTAGTTAAAACAATCACTCTCGCGAGATCTTTCGCTGGTCTGGAGTTCCCTTCAAGACACGACCGAAGAAACTTGCATTTTTAATTGCCAGTGCCCTGGACTCAGAGCCCTCTGCCTGGACTGAAGGGCTCGTGTTGTATTCAGAGTCTCTTTCTTTTGTTCGGCGTCTGGCCGTGCACAAGAATTACAAGTTACAAGGACACATTAGAACTGCTCTGTTGAAAATCCTGTCACCTAATGACGAATACATGTGGAAAATACACTAACCGCTATCAACTAGAAAAAAGTTAGTTAGTTTTAGCCGGCGGACAATTAAGTTAGGTAAATAATGCACTACTCAACCATACTATATCAATAATAAACAACATTACAGTGAGTTCAGCTGCTACAGTTCTATGTGGGCCTACTAATTAAGCTTTTAGATCGTAAAAGCCAACGATAGAACACTTCTACACAGTATAATTCGCATTTTAATGTAAATGTCGCCGTTTCCCCGTTTTGTCTCAACGCAGCACGAAAGGAATGGTTTGTTTTCGTCACGTGACAGGAAGTGTGCGTTGGAAGTTGAGCGCTATTAGGAAGTGTGTTTATCTCGTACGCAGCGACACACAGAAGTCTGAAGTCCTGGAATACAGCGGCTGACCTGTATTGTGTGTTCTGGAGGATTGAAGGTGCTTCTATGAACACAGACGCGGTCAGTTCTCCCTCTCAGTCTGATTCACCTGCTGTTTGTTGCTGCATCTGAGCTCTCAACCTTAGCATGCTAGCTTTAGCTAAGTGGCTAGCTGAGTTGGATACAACCTTGCTCTGTCCGTCACCACAGCCACGCTGAGCTCTGTTCTGTTTGTCTGCACATGATGGAAGTTTTCCAATAAGTCCGCTGTCATGTTCACTCTGTCGTTTAGCTAATGTCTATTAGTTAATGTCAAACACAGCCTGACACTTTATGTAACGCTAACTGTCCCTGTAGTCCTGTGACTGTCAATGCTTTTTACAGACTTGACCACCTACAGTGACAGTGGCATTAGGCTGGCATCAGGTCGGTGAAGAGCTCCAACTGTGGTCTGTTGTTGAGCGTCAGTAATACTGCTGATAGTATATAACTTGTTAGAGTAACGCAGCGGTCATGGGAGCTGTAGTCAGTTCATGTTATGATGCTAAGTTGCTAACAGCTAACTTTAGTTGAGTGTCTTAAAGTTCCTGTCACGGTGCCAGCGGCGGATCAGTGAAGGCAGTAGTCCTGGGTAAGCCTGGACTGTGATTAGACACTGTGTGGCACTCACTTCAGTCTCTTAACTGTCATGTTACTGTCACTTTCACTCTGCTGTCTGCCGACAATTTTGCCAATTAAATGACCTGTGTGACTCCGTAAAGTTAGAGCATCGGTCTGAAGATAACGTTATCTTTGACATTCCGTTTGGTGTAATAGCCCGTCACGCAGCGCCGCCGTGTCTAAGGCTCACAACCCAAAGATATACACTTTAGTGTCATAGAGGAGTAAGGAAACTAGGTACGATTCACATATAACAAGTTGAAATCAGAGAATTTGTTTTTTTCCTTAAAAATTGAAACTGATGATGATCAAAACAGTTGGCTATTTAAAGGGATGGTTCACCCAAAAATGAAAATTCAGTGAGTATGAGTACTCATTATCTACTCACCCTCATGCCAATTGAAGGTTGGGTTTAGTTCTTTAGTCCACAAAGCACTGCTGGAGTTTCACTGGAAAACAGTGTTGCAGAATCTACCAAACAATGGAAGTGAATGGTGACCAGTTTTCAAACATAAAAAACAACCAAGAAAAACATTAAGTGCCTCCATACTGCTCATCTGGTGTAATCCAAGTCTCCTAAAGCCCCAAGATGCCAAGCTGACTTAAAAGATGTCATTTACACCATACCATGTTTTCAGCCTGAGCCTGAGGTGTGTGTGGTGTGACGGTGTGCAAACTGTATGTCTGGGCCTCATGCTGACCTCCAATCAGCATGAGGGTGAGTACATAATGACTGAATTTTCATTTTTGGGTGAACCATCCCTTTAACTTAAAAAATTATATAAATATATATTTTGTCTGCACAGGACATCTTTTTCTATTTGCTGTGACATTAAAAGAGGTATCAAGTATTTTTTAGTAGTAAATAACATTTAGTTTTATGCTAGTATTGTATTATATTTTATACTAGTATTTTATTTTATGTATTTTTTATTTTACCTTTATTTAACCAGGAAGTCCCATTGAGATTCAGAATCTTTTTTACAAGAGAGACCTGGCCAAGGTATCAGCCAATCACAACATTAAAATGCAACAAATACAACATATTAAACAAAAAAATCCACAATAAAACAACAAAAACAACTATTAAAACATAGTGGACCTCTCAAGAAAAACAAGCACATGTCTCCATCACCACATTCTTTATGATGCCCTTAAATTTATCAATTGATATGAGTGTTTCTAATCTAAGATCTTTCTGCAGATTGTTTCAAGCACATGGTGCACAGTAGGAAAATGCACTTTTCCCCAAATCAGTTAAAACCCAGGGTACATTGAAAAGTAACCAGTTGGTGGAGTGTAGCTGGTAACTACCAGAGCTGACACAGAGAGGGTTACAGAGGTAGGTTTGAAGTTTGCCCAATATTGCTTTATAAATGAAAATGTACCAGTGCTGTTGTCTACAAATAGTCAGTGATGTCCAACCAGATCATAAAGAATGCAGTGGTGAGTGAGGGACTTTTTGCATTTGTAATGAATCGTAAAGATGCTTGGTACACTGAATCAAGGTTACGTAAGATGGAGGAAGCTGCATGCATATACAATATGTCACCGTATTGTATCAAAGTTTAAAATTTTGGTATCTTGACAACTCCAAATGCAATATCTAAATCACAATGGCTACAATTTTTGATGCAGTTAAAATGTGTCACAACATACCATTATAAAGACCGTGAATGTTTGGAGAGATGAAATGGTATGAAAATTTCATATCGCGATTACTATTATGTGGGTCACTCAGTAGAGTACAGCCTCTGCCAGGCAGCAGATGTTGAAGCACCTACTGCAGTGCCAACACAACTGCCAGGTGCAACCATCTGAGATTTGCAAAGGTCTGCCAACATCAGCAGCTGAAATAAGATATCAAACTGAAGCAGTTGGTCGGTGCAGTGGTTAGCACTGTTGCCTCACAGCAAGGTCTTGAGTTCGAATCCCCCAGCTGGCTATGGAGCTGGGCAGTTTGTGGCTGGGGCAGGGCCCTTCTGTATGGAGTTTGCATGTTCTCCTTGTGTCTGCAGGTTCTCTCTGGGTACTCTGGCTTCCTCTCATAGTCCAAAGACATGCAGTAAAATAGGTTAATTGGTATCTCTAAATTGCCCATAGGTGTGAATGTGCACGTAAATGGTCTCTCTCTATGTGTCAGCCCTGCAATGAACTGGTGACTTGTTCAGGGTGTACCCCGGTTCTTGCCCAATGTCAGCTGGGATAGGCTCCAGCCCCACCCGTCAGGATAAGCAGTGACAGACAATGGATGGCAGTTGGTCGGTTAATAGGAGTGAGAAGTAAGCTGTCAATGGTCGTATAAGGAATTTAATATGGAACTTACCTCTATATTGACCTGTAACTTTGAATTAAAGGTATTAAGTGTATTTTTTGGAAAAATGTAAGTTCTCACTTAATAAGAAAATTTGAGAAAAAGAAGGCGGCGTACTTTATTAGGAAACAATGGACTAAATATCAATGGCACGATTTAAGAAACACACAACAGTGGCAATGAAACACTGCTACCATCAGTGTAACTGATAATATTGTGTTCAGGCAGATTAAACAAGAAAAGAATTTAATTAACTAGTTCACTTAAACTAATTTAATAATTTTCTCTCCCAAATGTCAAAACAAAACATCGCCAACAACTCCTGACTGATGGCAACTCTGAGGGGATCCACTACCTCAAATATAGAGGGCTTTAAAATCATGATGTTATGATGGTAGAGGGCTGTTCATTGGTGGATGATTTTCAGCCCAGCTCTATTGGGAATTAAACCTTGGTTCGTAGTGAAACCAGTAATCCTTTTGATCCTTTCATTGCCATTACAGACCTCAACAGTGAATGAAGATGCAATGCAAAAATGATCACAATAGCAACATCTGTCAAAGTAAAAATGTTATTTTTAGAATAGAATATTAGAATATGCTGAGTTCTAATAGTGCATAAAGGCAGTAATGAGCATTGCTAACTTGAGCTCTTATTGGGCAGTTGCCTTATGTCTTGTATGCTAAATTTATTGACAGACTGACCATTCTTGATCAGACACATATTTGAAGTCATACTGAAGCATGTTGTTGAACTTGTAGCTATGAACAAAGTAACTTTTTAAAAGATTTAAGAATGGACTATAAATGATCACTGCCTTAAACAGGAGAACAGAATGTATTTGCCTAATGAAGAGTTGTGATCAACTTAAAAATTTAGACTACTGCCTTTATGAAACCACTTCATCTCAACTGATAAATAAAACTTGTTTTCTATGTTCATCAGACATTTAACTCCTCCACTGTGAGGGCTACAACCGAGAGGCTTGTGATCTCATCGTCACAGTTTCCTCCCACACCTCGGACTACCTCTCATCATCCCTGAGCCACAAGGATGTTGGAGGGTCTTGTCGCCTGGGTGCTCAACACATACCTGGGAAAATATGTCAGCAACCTAAACACAGATCAGCTCTCCATTGCCCTTCTCAAAGGTAATTACGTATGCATATATGTTTCAGCATGTTCACTTTCTGTTGACACTGTTGTGTGTTGTGTTGGTTCAACTTAATGATCATTTTGGAGTATGTAGTTTGGGGTGGGCTGTACCACAAAATTTGCTTTTGTTATGATACCAAGTAATTTAAGGGCAGAATCGCTGATATTTATACTGATGCTTTTTATTGTTAAAAGCATCTTGTGTATTTCATGTTGGGGAGAGCAGTGCGCCATTGCTTATGTGATGAATGCATTAATAGGCTAAATGTGCCTAAATGTAGGCATCCTTTGACTGTTACACAAAAAGGTTTATATTTGAACCATTTCCATATTTCAGCTCTCATATTTAATAAAAAAAACATTTTCATTGAAATTAAGGAATCTAATTTATTTATACAGTATATTTCAGTGGCCTAAATGTTTATTTTAATGTCTGATGTTTAACCAGTCTGCTAAATTACAGCTATTGATGAGCAATTACAATTTCAAAATGTAACATTAATCAATGCAGAAGATTTGATTTGACTAAAATATTAATTTAACGACTATATAACTGGATATTCCTGCCTGAGCCTCTCCGACAAAGACTGTCAGTCAACTCTGTGGAGGCATTCCCTCCTCCTCCTCCTCCTCCTCCTCCTCCTCCCCTTTTCTGTTAGTTCTTTCACGTGATGTTTTGTTGTGTTTGAACAAAGGTATAGCGAACATCGTTCCTTACACACATTTTCATTCACAGCTGTAAAATATCTCCAAATGAAGCTCCCCTTTTGTTCACCTGTCACTATGTGTCGGATCAAACTGGTCAGGGTTCGCACTGCGGCGCTGCGTGGCCATGACGCATGTGTTGTTTGAGTGCACACGACACAGACAGCAGTGGAAGAGCAAAGAGCACATGAACTACACAACTCAACCTTGTTTGCACAGACAGTTCTGCTCTTTTATGAATTTAAAATGGTAAAAGGTAGAAGGGAAAATCTCCAAAAACAAGATGTAGTATTGGAATTATTGATATTTTGGGATCAATCTGCCCACCCTTATAAGTAGTCTGTGGTGCTGTTGGACTGTGTTGCATTATACAGACAGGCCTTATTGATATAAATGGGGTAAATGAAATAACAGTACAAACAACACAGTTCAACGGCACCAAACTACGTCCTCTTAACATGGTTATAAAGTTGAATCCACACCTATGAAACAGCCTGAGCCAGAACTGAACTGAACATTAGAACTTTCATGATATATTGTGGGGCTGTTGGATCAGACCATCACTTTTAGTTAGGAGAACTTTATAAACCACAATGTGTCACTGTGTGCATGTAGGATGTATGTTTAGACATTTTAACCAGCGGTATGGTCCTTTACATGGGGCAGTCATGTATACACTGTAAAACCAGTTTAATTGGTTTAATGGAAAACACCAACCCTTGTTGGGAAAGTGAGGCAGCTAGCAAGCTTGGCAAAGACAGCATCTGTCTGTTTCCCATCATTTCTCAGGTGCAGTGGAGCTGGAGAACCTTCCTCTGAGGAAAGATGCCCTCCGAGAGTTTGACCTGCCATTTGAAGTCAAAGCAGGTGAGACACACTGACTGATGAGCTCCTTAAGTTCAAATACAGCTAACAAACACTATAACTGCAGTGTAGCAGGGGACTGATTTTAAAGTCACATGCTGCACATTTACATTTACAAAACTTTACTATTATTTAGCAAAATTATATCTAACTGTGATAAATGGACTGCATTTGTATAGTATAGTATAGTATAGTATAGTATAGTCTTCTGTCCACTCAAAGCGCATTACAAAACATGTCACACTCACCCATTCACTCACACACTCATACACTAATGTCAGGGGCTGCCATGGAACATGCATCTGCTCCTCAGGACAAACCATTCACACACCGAGGGCTATGTCTTTGGGGGAAATTTGGGGTTCAGTATCTTGTAGGGGTGCAACTGATCACAAAATTCATGGTGCAGATCGTATCACTGTTTTGAGTCCGGGATTGGACCATTTTTCGTATCAGTAAAAAAGAAAAAAGAGGTGGGATTATAATTAAATTATTTTAAAAATACACTTTGATCTCTCTCTGTCTGTAGTCATCCCCATAGTAATGTAACAATAATAATGATAATAAAATATATATACATAATCCTTATGTGTGATAAAAATTACAGTATAATAATAATAATAATAATAATACTATACAGTTTACTCCGAAAACAGTGACATGACGTCTCTGTGGGTCTCTGTACTCTGCTGTCAGACACGTTTTACATAAATGATTTGCAGCAGTGTTTCTCATCCTTCTTATAAAACCCAAACTTAATCTACTCTTGCGTTTTATAAATGTTTGGTGTTGCAACGTGGTACAGTGTCACTTCTGTCGCTGTTTTCAGTGCGGTCTGTTTTTAGGAAATCAAGAGGAGACACAGGAGAGGGAGAGGGGAGCGCTTGTTTTGTGTGGTCACAGCAGCAGGCGTCCAGTGAGAGCGGTGCAGGCAGAGGCAGGAAGAGAGAGAAAACGGAGGAAAGTTATAGTGAAATGGACTGGTAAATGGACTGTATTTTATATAGTGCTTTTCTAGTCATAGACTACTCAAAGCGCTTTTACAACTACAAGTCACATTCACCCCATTCACACACACTTTCACACACTAATGACACAGGTGGCTTCTTCTACAAAGACAGCCACCGGGGGTAATGTGGGGTTCAAGGCCCAAGGACACTTCGACATGTAGACCAGAGGAGCCGGGAATTGAACCACCAACCTTCCGATTGGGAGACGACCCGCTCTGCCACAGCCGTGGCAGCTCCTTGATGCCCAAAATGAAACATATGCACGTCCTAATGAGATGTATTGATACACTAATGCTGCATCGAATTGTTTCCGATTCATGTTCAGCTTTTAACCAATACAGGCCATCTGAACCGATGCACTCGTATCTTACACATTAAAGTCTGACGCATCGGATGCCTGAGTGAATCATTACACCCCTAATAATTCTACACTGTACAGTATAATGCACTACTGCACTCTGTGGTCTGATCTGATTGGTTAGAAGAGCTGCACTGATGAGCAGAGAGGAGCTGTGTAGAAGTTATGACAGCAGATATTGCAAAAGTTTAGCTAAATATCACAATCTTATGATCTGTTTCTATGACGACAGCATAGTTACACCAGTGAAAATGTCTGAAGTCATGGTTGGGATCTCACTCAAGGTGATGTGATGGCTTCAGTCACTTCTCACAGAGGTGAGCTGCAGAGTAAAACACAGCAGCATCTGTCCTGACTTTCACTGCAACTCTGCATTGAGATTTCAGGCATTATTACTTGTAAATAAATGTAAATGTAAAAGTGACAGCGACAGTAAAACTGTCTCTCTCTACGATGATTACATGCAGTACGTGGATCACATGTGTGCCGAACTGTGAGGGGGGATTTGTATGAGACAACTGCGATCCGTTGTACCCCTAGTATCTTGCCCAAGGATACTTCAGACTCGAGGGAGCTGGGGAACGAACAACCTGTCTTCTGATATTGGACCACTGCACCACAGCCACCCAGTATGAGGATAGGGGCCATGAAATAGTCAATATGGCTGGCACATGGACCTCACAGAGGTCATTACTTTAATTAGCCCCATCTTTTAGTCAGTTACTGACACTGCAGCTATTTTCCTCACATGTTGAAGTAGTTTAACTCCCCCACCAACAGCCAAGCAGCTCGTCTCATTTAGGTTGTCACCACCTACATATACTGTGTTTTACGCAGAGCCCAACAGTAGAAGCTTGCCAAAAGTGTTTGGTGACTCAAGAAAGGCATGTTGGAGAAGAATTGTGCAACCTGTTTAACATTGATGGACTAATCTTCTGGTGCTGTGACATTTGCTAAATGTTTACTTTGAAATGACATTGTCAGATAGAAATCTTAAAATGACAGTTCATCCAAATAGCAAAAATACTACAGATGGGTGATAAATGAAAGGAGAAACCAACAAAAGGTTTTCTTCCACCACAAGCCTCCATAATAGCTTTGATGCTCCTTGTCATAGTCTGTGAACTCTTCTAGAGGGATGGACGCTGCTCCTCAGAATAGAAGGGAAAAGCTCAGTTTATTCTTTCAGTTTAGCTATACTGCTGCAAGTGTCTCTCAGAGCCTGTCAGTGCGTCCCCTCCATCATAACAAGCTGAATCAGGATTTTCCTGTCTGGTCACATGTCCTCTAATCTAATGACGGAGGAACAGCATTCTTCATGCATGCTTGCTTTTCACAGTGACTCTGAGGGAGTAGTGAGGGGTTCTTTTGAAATGAAAGTCAGTGGGTGTGATCTGCAAAAGAGAAACATCAGTGCAAGAGACAAATAAGGACCCTTGGAGGCTGATGGAAGAAAATTTGTCCAGCACTGATCTGTAACTTTTGCTGTATCTTGAGATGTAAGAAGTATTTGAACACCCCCAAACTTTGGCTTATTTCTGCATACAGTATATTCTTTTGGAATTGTCCTTCAAGCTGTAATATTGCTTACAACAAGCTTAAAAACATACACCTCTGAAATATTATCATCTGAATACTTTTTACTCAATTCCATGACTGTATCCCAGCCCAACTGGATAACCAGCATGGCCTGGACAAGTGAAGAAATGTTTGTAATTATCATATTATGACCATAATTAGTTACAATAGGTGGTTTGCAGTCACGTGATTCCGATGACGCGCGAAGTTCAGATGGGGGGCAGGAAGTGGAGAACGGTGATTGGAAATGATAGAAAGCGAGTACTCAAAAGCGTTGGTTCAGCCTGCACATAGCGGGTATTTTCAAAAATTAGAAAAACATATCGGATATGATCCATACACACTGAAGAAAAGTGATTTTTTCGTA
>JAJHUR010100348.1:0-11218 GCA_027495735.1 Lutjanus campechanus | reverse complement strand
TTTACTCTGAATCTCTCCTTCTCTGTTCTGCTCAGTGGTCACAGTCACTTCTCCAAATTGTGTGCATTTTATAGTGCTCACATAGGGTTAATCGTTCATAATCTTTTTTTTTTTTTTTTTTTTTTTGTCACTTGACATATAAGTTTCCTTTTTCAACAAATGGCTCTGCCAGGCAAAATGATGTCAAATAAGGTGCGGTTGCTGCCATTTCCAGATAATTGATTAAAAAGCCATGAACAATAAATCATTAACATCCTCACTCCTGTTCTCCTGCAGGGTTTAGCTTTTTGTCCGTATGTTCTGGATTTCATCGGGCTGTTTGTGATCAGATGGCTTTATTGGCTGCAAAAATGCAGATGGAAGATTTCGATATTAATTCAAATTGTACTCAGTACTTAATTAGGATTTTTAAGGTAACTAAGTAGATTACATAGTGTAATGCATACTTAAGTACGAGTAAAAGTACAGACTTGAAAATGTACTCAGAAGTACAAATACCCAAAACAAGTATTTAATTACAGTAACCCATTTATTAGAGTATAACAGGACGCAAGAGCAGTTTGCTAGAAGATAAGTAAAAAGAGATGCCTTAAAGAAATGAAAGGAGGTAATCGATGTGAGTAAAATGGGCAGGTTGTTCCAATCAGATGGAGCTTTGAATTGAAAAGCAACAGTTTCTTTAGGAATACTAACAAAGAAGAAAAAATAATATGCCTTAGATAATTGGTATTCAACAGGAGGTTTGGGACCCCTAAGGAGTCCTCAGAGTTATTGCAGGTGGTCCCCCAAGGTTTTTTTCCCCCAGAGAAATTTGAACTATGTATGAAAGTACACATTAACGGGATTATGGATGTTTAAAATTGGGACCATAGGGAATGAAGTGAGATCGTCTTTTGCTTAAACGGCTCACAATACAGTGTACCTCTCCTGTCATCTTTTGTCCCGCTGTTCTGCAGTAAATATGGGTCAGATAGAAGAAGCCAAGCTGTCGTGCATGAACATCCTCACCTACCACAGAGAGCTGCTGGTGTCCAGGTTGAAGAGCATTCAGTGCATCCTGGACAACCTGTTGGCATCTGGCTTCCTCTGTGAAGAAGATGTCGAGATCATACAGCGGACTGTCACCAAGACAGATCAGGTAGAAAAACCAAAGACGTCTGTTAAAAAAAAGACATTTTCATTCATTAGAAAAAATATTAAATATGTGTTCTTATCTCTCTGTAAAATAAAGTAGAAAGTTCGTAAAATTATAACCAACACAGACTTTCTTTTCTGGGATTATTTTCTAGGTGCGCAAAATCTTGGAGCTCGTCCAGTGCAAAGGGGAAGAGGCCTGTGAATACTTTATTTACATCATCTATAAAGTAGGTGATGCATACATAGACCTCCAGCCATGGCTGAAAGACATCAACTACAACCCAAGCAATGACGTAGCTGTGATAAAAGTGGTTAACACAGATCCCAGTAAGTATCACTGATGCTGTTCTATGTGCTGCTCTTACAATGCTCTTTGTTGTGCTTCATAGATTTCTGTAAGGCCCATATGTTGAGCCTTGCTCTTTTAGACTGTTGTGAGATATCAAACACCAATCACAAATCACCATCCCTCCAAACCGTTTACAAATGTAGAAAACATTACTCAGTTTGTGGTTTGCTAACAATGCTTTGTGATTCAGAAGATGATTGTTAGAGATTGCCCGTAAATACACTTAAGCTCCTCCCATGGGGCAAACATTACAAGTGGGCATCATGTGATTTAGAAAGTACCCCCCCATGTATAAACCTGTAATTTACTCAAACTTACTGACGGGTGATGTCAGTGCTCTTTGTAACATCAATATTTTAGACGTGGAGCATCTCTACTTGGCAGTCACATTGTTACAAGCATAAACATATACACAGTTACAGCTACAGCCTTTTCTGTCATATTACCTAATCTTAAACATCAGTATTAGAGTTGTTCCAATACATATGCTAATATCTGAAAGTGCTTCTGATACAGCCTAAAATATTGCATGAGCTTTCACCAAGTATGTCTGTGCACTGATCTGATACTGGGTCATGCATTAGCCCCTGAAACGGGACCCTGCTACTTCCCAGCATTGTCCTGTATGCCAAATGTTAAGGTAAGTGGAGGACAGAAATGCTGGCTTTACCTCGGCATCAGATCATGTTGCAAAATCTGCAGAACCAGAAGGTCTTTGGAGTCTGTGTCAGGAGGAGGAATAATCCAGTGGATTTTGTATCTCTCAGTCAGAGTTTCTCCAGGAGGTGCCAGTGTTTTAGACCAATACTGCAAATCTGCCTGATTAAGTTACAGTCTGACTTACTGCCCATGGGTACTGTGTTTACCTGGAGTAAATATTGTACATAATGTGTTATTGACTTGCAAAAGACGCTGTTATTTCAAGGCTTATTTCTACAGTTGTTTGTATTTTTTGGGGTTCCATGGTAACAACCCAGAGCAGACTTTTTGAGCTGTATTTCTTTCAAGATTGTGAACTGGATTGGATTGAACAGTTTTGGGGTTTTGAGAAAACCAGAAAGGTGGATTTTTTTCTTAACGCACTGAAATCAGATTGATATGCAAAGTTCAGGTATCAGAATTGGTATTGTGAAAGGAAAAAATGGCATCAGAACATCTTTAGACAATGTGGCCAATCTCACAGCAGAGTTCAGTTAAGTTGTCTGAACAACAGCAACCAGATGTTTAAAAATGAACACAGGACCTCTGTGTTGGGGGAAATATAGCAGGTAATTTGCGGTGCAATTTTTACTTTCCAAGTTATGGACATGGCAGATTGACACGGAACTGAGATCACACACGACCTCCACAATTAATACATCTGAAAAGATGTGTGAATAGGGCTTTAGACACCAGTTTATTAGGTATACCTAATTCACTGTCTATGTCCTCTAAGTCAGCAGGTATTGTGAGAAGCAAAGACATGATATGAGCCGGGACACGTGCTTCATCATGTCATACGGCCAGAGAGAGGAGACCCGTCTGGAGGAGCTGTACATTGACACAATGATGGAACTGTTGAATGACTGCAATGAAAGTCTGGGCTTCTTGGAGAGTCTGGACCAGCTCCTAGGAGACCATGCAGTCTTCAACCCCCAAGGTGAAATAATATATGTGATGGGGGATGCTGGTGTGGGAAAATCCATCCTCTTGCAGAAGCTCCAGAACCTCTGGTCCAAGAAAGAGCTCCAGACGGACGCCATCTTCCTCTTTAAGTTCCGCTGTCGGATGTTCAGCGTCCTCAAAGACACAGAAAAGATCTCCCTCCGAGACCTTTTGTTCAAATACAGCTGCTACCCAGATCACGATCCAGACAACGAGGTGTTTGATTACATCCTGCGCTTCCCTGAGAAGGTTCTTTTTACTTTTGATGGCTATGATGAGATTCAGGAGGATCTAGAAAAGATAGATGTGCCTGAAGTGGTGTCGCCAGAAGACAAGGCACACCCCCTCCAGCTGCTCATCAGCCTGCTCTGTGGGAAACTACTCAAGGGCTCCCAGAAGGTTCTGACGGCACGGACAGGGATCGAGATCCAGAGTAATGTGATCAGAAAGAAGGTGGCTCTGCGGGGGTTCTCCCCTGCCCATCTGAAGACCTACATCGACCTGCACTTTAAGGAGCAGGAACATCGAGAGCTGGTGTCAGTTCAGCTGGATGCTAGCCCCCACCTCTGTGGCCTGTGCTCCACCCCACTGTTCTGCTGGATCGTATTCAAGAGCTTTAGGCACCTGCATACCATGCATGATAGTTTCCACCTGCCCGAAACCAGCATCACGCTCACCGGTATCTTCCTCCTGCTGTCTGAGGTGTTCCTCACCCGCTCAGTCTCACCCGCACCGTCTCTGCTGAAGAAAAGCACTCGATGTGCCTCGGAGACCTTCAAAGGGGGGATCAGGCCTCTCGCAGCATTCGCCAAACTAGCACTTCAGGGTATGGAGAACGGTAGCTTCATCTGCAGCCAGGAGGAGGTCACCGCGTGTGGCCTGACAGAGGAGGACCTGCCCCTGGGCTTTCTTAGAGCCATCACTGAGTATGATGCCACTGAAAGTCCTGCTACGTTTGAATTCCTCCATATCACCCTGCAGTCTTTCTTGGCAGCGTTTGCTCTCGTGTTGGATGAGCAGACCACTGCCAGCTCCATCCTCAAGTTCTTCACAGAGTGCAGCAGGAAAAAACACACCTCCTGTCTGCCTATTAACTTCTGTATCAGTCGCTCTGCAAAGCCCAGTGAAAGGAAGCCATTCGCAACGAATGAACACCTTCAGTTCACCAATCTGTTCTTGTGTGGACTGCTGTCCAAGGCTCACAGCGGACTGATGGAGCATCTCGTATCTCCTGGGTTATTAAAGAAAAAACGAGCTTTACTTAAGTCCTACCTCTCCACCAGCGTTAAGTCCCATCTCCATGGCTTGCCCACCTACAGCAGTGATGAGGGCGACAAGGTGCATGTGCTGCCCAACTTCCTCTGGATGCTGAGGTGCATCTTTGAGACAGGCAGCAATAACATCGCTCAGATGACAGCCAAAGGCATCACGGCTCGCTTAATCAAGCTGGGTTACTGTAACGTGTTCTCGGGCGACTGCACCGCCCTGAACTTTGTGCTGCAGCACCGTAAGAAGCACCTTGGGCTCGACATGGACAACAACAACATCAGTGACTATGGGGTGATGCAGCTGAAGCCTTCCTTTAGTAAAATGACAGTAGTGAGGTAAGTATAGGTATAAACATGATTTTAACTACCTTCTAATCCCTATTGAATTATATTCAGATAATTTTTAACACTAACCACACTGCTCATCCTCAGGTTGTGTGTAAACCAACTGTCTGACAGCAGCATTGAGGTTCTTGCGGAGGAGCTGTGTAAGCACAAAGTTGTGGAGGTCTTGGGGTGAGTATACATATCAATTGTTTCAATATATTTACTACTTAATAGTCTGCAGTCCACCCATTCTTAAGATGCTTTATGTATCAGTGGTGGAAGACGCATTTAGATTGTTGACTCACGTAAAAGTACCAATATAACAATCTAAGAACACTCTGTTACAAGTTCTGATTTCAAAATCAAGTATCAAAGTAATGGTGTTAAAAGTAAAAGTACTTTCCCTGCAGTTAAATACCTCCTGTGGCTGAAATGGCATCAGTATATATAAGCAGAATTTGACTGTTGAAGCTGGTCAAGGTGGAGTTGTAGCTTTACTGCTTATTACTTTACATGAAGTTTAGTCTCATAGTTCCCATCCAAATGATCAACAAGGTAAATCTAAAGGGGTTGTGAGAGGATTCATGGGAAAGAAAATGAAAAAAGGCAAAAGTTTCTTCTACTAAATTAATTTGATAGACTTTAATGTTGGGAAATGTCTCATGAAACCAATAACTCATAGACCTCCTTTTATAAGATATCATCTGCTTGTCATTTTACGTAACTGTTGGTGTGAAATAAATGTAGTGTAGTAAAACTTATACTTCTGTCTAAAACATAGTGTAGTAGAAGCTTAAAGTAGCATTAAATGGAAATGCTTATGCATAGTATTGTACTTTAACAACAGAGTTCTACTAAGTGATTTGAGAGGCAAAGCAGACAGCAAACCAGAGAGCACTATAACAAACTGTATAACAAACTGAACAACTGAACAAGGCCAAACAAGACCAAGAACAAATGAAGATAAAGTTGAAACAAGAAGACAGAAAAGATCCTAAAAAGCAGGAAGCAGAATGTCAAAATAAATACGATAAAAATCAGGTACATATGACAATATAGATAAAAAACATAAAAGTAATTAAATAAATGAATAATAAATATAAAATAAAATAATAAAGCAATAAAAAATTGATAAATGATTGATGTTACTGATTCTGTGACCCTTATCTCCTCAGGCAGATTGTTCCAAAGTCGAGGGGCCAAAGGCAAAGGCACGGCCACCTTTAGATTTAAGCCTGAGGATCTCAGGCTGTGAACTGGCTCACAAGGGGTCAATATTTAAACTATATAACTTGGGGCCAAACCCTGACGGGCTTTAACAGTGCTCAGTCAAATCGTAAAAAGTAATTCTAAAAGGAACAGGAAGCCAGAGGAGGGAAGGCAGGATTGGGGTGATGTGATATTTTACTTTAACTAATGTTTTTGCCCTCAGGCTGTACAACAATAACATCACAGATGTTGGAGCCAAGCTAGTTTCTCAGATCATTGAGGAGTGCCCAAAGCTGCGAGTCGTCAAGTATGTCTCTAACTTGTAAAATTAGAATATTATGATCATTTAAATAATTGCATCATGGCCTTATGTCCATTAACATTACCTTGTCCTCAGGATTGGTAAAAACAAGATCTCTGCTGTTGGTGGGAAGCATTTGGCCAGCGCAATCCAGAAGAGCACCTCTATATTTGATGTGGGGTAAGACATGTAACATCAACTGGAGAGGCCAGGGAGGATCAATTTAGGAAGGTTTCATGTAGAATTAACAAATAGTTTTAGCATCCATCTAAAATGTGATGATTGAATCCATATTTGACACAAGTTTGATGTTTTTTCTTCTTGCAGAATGTGGGGGAACACTATCGGTGATGAGGGAGCAGAGGCATTTGCAGAAGCTTTGAAGCACCACCCAAAACTTACCAACCTCAGGTGAGACGGCAGCTACCTGCACACACAATAAAGACCTAATGACTTAAACTCACTGATTAAATGGAGTCATTTCTGTGTGTGTGTTCTAGTCTCTCAGCCAATGGCATCACATCTAAAGGTGGGAAGTGCCTGGCAGAAGCACTGAAAGAGAACAGCGTCCTCAGGATTTTCTGGTAGGCAGCTCACTCAGTTTAAGCCAACTGTTTTTTTGTTTTTTTACTGTCCCGCTCTCTGTACAGGAGTCCATGTCTCTGTGCTGTTGTAGGTTAGTGCAGAATGAAATGACGGACGATGCAGCTCCACACTTGGCTGAGCTGGTCCAAGCGAACACAGGTTTAATCCACCTCTGGTGAGGAAAACACACATGATGTCACCACGGATGAGACCTGGTGAAAACCCTGGTCAGACATTGATTGACTGTGAGACGCTCACCTGCTTTGTGTTTGTCTGCAGGTTAATCAGCAACCGGTTCACTGTGGATGGGATCAGACACCTCGCTGAGGCCCTGACTGACAACACAGCACTCAAAGAGATCTGGTGAGGATCAGATCCATGTTTAAAGGTTGCATATAAAACTTTTAAAGGCCCTGTAAAATTGAGTATTTACTTCCTGTCCTGTTGAAACAGGATTTGTAGGCTGGTCATACCACAATAATGTCTCATTGTTTACTGGAACAGACAATTGTTATTTATAGCCCTAATTTATGTTTTATTTTGGTTTGATTTATATTATTAGTTAGAATAATAGCTCAAATTATAATGTCAGTTATTAGCATGGATAAATACCATAAGCTGTCTCATGTATGAAGGAACCTGAGAAATAAATTCCTTCTTTTAAAAAGGTTATCATAAGGTTATCATCAGCTTCACTGTGCATATTGTGCTTTGCTAAGTGATAGTGCAGCTGGTTGTGCAGGCTGTATTGGCTGGAATTTATTAACTAGATCATTTTAACTAAGGGGATCATGGATACACACTGATTTGGTTAATTCACAATCTAACAGCCACAAAGTTGCTCTGCTGACACACTGCCTCTGATACAAAGATTGATTGTACAAAATATGTAGTGTTTAGCTGTTGGGAGGCCACACAACTGTGCGTTGAGAGAAAAAAATAGAGCAGGCACAAAAATACAGATGAGCTGTGGTCAGCGGAGATCTATGAGCAATGTTTGAATTATTTTTCCTAGTTGTTTGAGCACTGACCTAATCAGGCAACTGGCTGATTATATTTACTGACCGTGGTTCATGAGGCAGTCCTTATTAGAGCCCTGCACAGGATAAAAAATACAGCCCCAGCCTGGCCTTCAATGTTCACCAATATCACTTCAAACTCTCTCTGTGCACCTTTGATGGGCGCTCTCCATGCGTCAGGGACACCTCTCTCTCATGTATGCAAACCAGAAACAGTAAATAAAGATGGAGGACATCTCCACGTCCTCCCACTGTACAAAACTGAAGCCAAAATTCCCCACATACAAGTGCTGCCATCTTGCACTGGTGACGTGATTTGGAGCCACAGTCTGCGCAGTAGTGACCAGTGTTGGAGCTGCGCTTTTGAGTTCCCGCCCACACAGCCAGCTGACTCAGTTGTGGGCAGAGTTCAGCTGTCAATCATGGCATAAAACCCTGTTTTTATAGAATCAAATAACTAATCAAAACCAAAAATCAGAGAAATTAACACCTGATCAAACATCAGTGCGCTAACAACTACGTAAAAAAACAGAAACCATCTTTGGAAAAAATTTGATATTTTAGTTTGGCCCGTATCCAGTCTCTTAAAATTGGGAGGCAATTTATGACTTGTACTGCAGCCAGCCACCGGGGGGTGACCAAGATGATTTCACTTCACTTTTGGGCATCTGTGATTCTGTCCATTTGTAATATATATCCAAGAGTCCTCTAAGAGGTAAACTGTCCACTACAGAGAGGCGTAAGTGTGTAGTAGAGAATACGGCAAAGCTACGTGATCCAGCAGTAAATAAAGATTTACCCCCGCCTGCCTTTACACTGCACACTTGTAAAGGTAATTAAATAAAAAACTCTTTAAATATGAAGCTTTTCTTGAATCATTAAGAACTTTTGGGAACTCCTCATCAGAGACATATACTCACCGCCCTCTGTCCCTGATGCTCTGGTCAACACGCTTTACACGTGACAATAACTACGGCCTTGATGTTTAAATGGGTGCAGTTGAGGCATTTTAACCTGGCAACGAAAAGTGGCACAAAAACACAAGCTGAATTATGTGAATCCTAAAAGACTATTTTGATCTGAATCAAAACTATAGTGCTATGTGGGGAGATTGGAAAGACCAAGTGGTTAATGTTTGAATTTCTTTATGAATTTCACAATACAGAGTAAAACCCTTCACAGCATCAAGATCATTTCCCTGTATTCTCCTGAGCATGTTTTTAATGTGACTGTGTGATCATGTCTGATCCTGTTCCTCCAGCGTGAAAGGAAACCAGCTCTCCGAAGAGGAAGAGAGACAGTTTGTGGCAGAGAAAAGGCTTCGGTTCCACTGACTGGGCACTGATGTGAGGCACGTGCGTGTGCTGAGTAACGTCTGTATGGCAGAAAACATCTATGTGTGTGCATGTACTGTATTATGTCACCTGTGGGCACAAAGTCACACTATAATGTACAGCATTTATACACAAAAGAAAGCTGTGCATGTCATGTTTCATGTAGAGGGTGTTTACCTGATGTTGTGACAAATGTTTGTCAGTTTTACACGCCTGTTAGGAAAGAAGGAAGTGGAAGCAGTGATGAACAAGAAGTAAAGACTTCCTTCTTTATTAACCTTTGAATAGACTGTTTTACATGAATATATAATAACATTATTTATTATTTGACTGTTACACAAGGTGCTGTTACTTTTCCACATGTGGTGTATTCAGTGTGAAGACAGTGAAAGAAGACAGCGCTGTTATAATGTTTACTGTTTGTGTATTAGCTCTTTGTACAGATACAATGTAACAGAGTGCTGCAGGAATGAGTCCTAAAACCAGGAAATGAGTGAGCATATCTGCATCTCCGGTTCCCTCGTCTTAAAGTGGGTGGGGTTTTTTGGTTAGATGTTTGAAATAAGGTCACGCATAAAGGGATAGTTCACATTATTTGAGGTGTGGTTGTATCAGGTACTTATCCATGGTCAGTGTGTGACCTACAGTAGATGGTGGTCAGCATGCCTCCAGTTTGCAGAAGCAGCAGGAGTACTGGTGTAGGGAGCTAAGCATTGTACAGCTGTGGACAGAATCAGCAGAAAATCATTCTTAGGCACCTAAAAAACGCAGCAACTCCTGTGTTTTGCTCCTGTGAGGTAAAATGACTGATTTTGCTAATGAGGTCTGGTTGGTTTGGAGAGAGAAATATTTTGCTTATGTAACAGCAGTTTGGTACTGGGAAAGGCAATCTGACGGTAAATTAAAGTATTCTAAATATTATATACACTTCAACTGATAGAGATTTTTTTAAGTGGACCTGTTTTTAGGTGGCTACAATAAGAATTGCTACTGACCCTGTCCACAGCAGTACGTTGCTTAGCTTCCTGAATGGATACATCTGTGTGCCTCTCCAAACTGGGTGGGTGTCGACCGCCAGCTACTGTAGGTAATACAGCCAACTTCAAAAAATCTGAACTATGCCTTTAAGGGGTTTTCAGGTTTTGTTCTACAATATAAAATACATCAGTAAATAGCCAGCTGGTGAATTTTGAAGCTTTAATGCATCCTAAAAAAAAGGCATGTCCTAACAAGTGTGTAAATGAGACTACAGAGGACTTTAGTTGTTTCATGGTAATGATGTGAACTCATGTTACTGTGGTGTAGCGTTAGCTCTTTACCTCTGGTGATTGCAGTTATGCTTCAGAAGTCATAAAAGTGGTGATCATCTGTGAAGATTGTATCATAAACGTTTGTTTTCCACAGAACTTGTTGTCTGCACTAATCCAGAGTCCAGTGGAAAAATCCCTGAGGCTTTTCTTTCCATGTTAACCAACAAAAATATGTCATCCCTGCAGCACTGGATCCCAATAAGAACATATTCTGTTACATGACATCAGTGACTGAATGTCCCCTGACTGACTCTGGACAGTGCTGGTGGTGAGAAGGCTGATGTCCTCTGGTGACTGAGGACACTTACTGCACATGAACAAAACATGGAGCTTATTTCTATAAAGCAAACTTCCCTATTCATTCACAGCTCACGTTTTAACTTGTCAAAGCAGTAAACTCATAAAATGAATAATGGGCTGTGTTCCATTAAAGCGATCCAGTACTCTGCTGTGTGACAGTGAGCCAGCATGAACAATACTGACACACCTAACTGGAAGGAAGCCATCACTGCAAATCACACCTGTACTTCTCTCCTGTCATCTTTCAGAATGTCTCTGACCTGTTTTTCTTTCTCAATAAAATATGTGATGTGACTCCGTGGTTAATGTGATCCACAGATATCAGCCCTCAATCACTGAACATCAGCTGCCTTTTAAGGGGCACTAGAGGTTTATTATTACATTAATAATGTTCAAAATTGAAGCAGCAGATCTGGAACATCCTGACAAGTCTTC
>JAJHUR010100345.1:0-20655 GCA_027495735.1 Lutjanus campechanus | reverse complement strand
TAAACAAGTAACTGTCAAGATGGTTGATTTGCTTAATGCAGCTTCACATATTGACGACAGAGACATTTGTCTTTTGATGACACATGGAGTCTTTAAGGATTCTTGACATGTCTACATAAACATGGAAAGTGCTACAGTGTTAATTAACCTGTCAACCTGTTTTTTAAAGTTTGTCTTATCTATCTATCTATCTAGCCCGAACAGGCAAGGGGAAAAAAAACAAACAAAAAAACATTAACTTTGAACCCTGACATGTGTCTAATAAATCCATCTGTATTGTGGCGATGCTCTCTAAACTCTCCTAAAACTTTATGTGCTTATTGATTTGCACCTGTTCAGGTTGACATCGCCAAATAACTCTTCAAGACAGAGAGAGCACACTGAAAGTAATGTGTTTCACTTCAAGTTTTGTATTTTAACACACTGAAACTGACAGCAGGAGCTCAGCTGTATCACAGTGGCCTTTTCAAATATCTATTGTTTATTTGATTCCATGACACCTTCTACAACAATTCTCGCATCTTTGCTCTGGTCTGAGCATCATTTCAACCACCTCCTGCTGACGGAGATGGTAACAGCAAGCACAAAGTTCATATTTTCACACCGAATACAGATCTTTTCGCAACACTGCTGGATGCTGAAAAGCTTGTCATAGCTTGGACACAGCACTCTACATTACCTGCTTTCCTAAATTATTGTGGGGCAGTTGAGGACTTGATTTCACAGCTAACTGGGTCTGCAGTAGCCTAATCTGAATCTATATCCAACTGGATTTGGTGTGAGCCCTGGATCTCCAGTATACGGAGATTTACAATGTCTGTGGTGTGGAAAATACTCCCGATCCCCCCAGAAAGGAAGTATTTAAATGGACAGGCTTACGCTCCTACTGCTAGAACTGGTCAAAGTCAATAAACGCTTTCATCTACTAAACTCTGCATTTCACCTTAAAGCAGCAGGTAACACAGACAAAGACAAAGGAAGACAGAAAGAACAAGCTGGAGCCTGCAGTGATGAAAACATAAGAGAAAGAACCATAAACGCCCCCTGTGTGATCTAACGAGTACTATCATCTTGATCGCTGTGTGTTTACCACGCAGTGTTTATTTTTCATTTACCAAACACAAGCCCCAATGAAGTGTGAAGGACTGAATCGTGACATGTCCCACTGTTCCAATCACATAATGCAAAAAAGTCATCTCTTATCCATGTTTATGTAGCATTATAGTTGTACAACAGAATATGGAGTTTTAAAAAAATGCCATAATCATACTTGGAAAATAGTTCCCAATGATAAAGAGAAGCTAATCTCAACCGTGACTTCTTGTATTTGGTTTTATACGCTGATGAAACTTTATGACAGCCGCAGCACAATAACTGCTCACAGCAAAATAAATGTTATGACGATTTTAAGTGTTAATCTTTGTATCATAGCACTCAGAGCAGTGGCTACGCAGGGATAATATCCTGGTAATGACTAAAGCAGTGTGGTGCGTGTGTAGTTGTTGCATTATTGGAAAAAAAAGCAATAACAGACTGCATGCGCAATATTAACACATGGGTAATATACATACAGTATCTGCATTATCCTTTGTAACATCACTTTTTTAAAAACACTATGTTGTGTTAGGCCCCTGTAGCTCTGTGTATATCTCCACTATAACAGAATTTTGAGAGACTAATGATCCTTCTGTGTACTTTTCCAATGTTAGGCCATTTTCTTGGACGCCACTGCTGTCACAACCAAAAAACTGCTCACAACATGTTCAGTGAATTATCTTGAGTAACCTAGTCATTATATTTGGAAAGAGACACGGCATTACATTTTTCACAACCCGGGTGCCATCTAGTTCCACTAAATTCAAGAGAAGGCATACATCTCTACAAATGATATAAACTGGCAACTCACACCAAACAAATCTAGATGGATAGAGAGCACTACAGACCAAAGGAAAAATGTTGGGGTTTTTTTGTTCTTTGTTTTTTTTCTGAGGTGAACTGTTCTTTTAAGAAACACAATGCTGAAACAGGCCCTCAGGTGGCAAAACAATTGGAGGTCTTCTAAAATGAATCAGTGAGTTTAGACCAGATTAATTCGTGTCATTCACTCTCGTCAAACCTCTAGGTTCTCCTACCTCCAACTTTCTCTCCCTACATGTGTTCGGACCTTCTATTGTGCCTCTTCTCATTCATTAACAGGCTCCTTTATCCATTCACTGTGTTGTGCACCATAACCCCAAATTCACCTTTTACAAGAGGGACCAGGACTCATCATTACTGGGGTCATCCCACATGGCACTATGCCAGGATCTACTCATGCCTCGGTCACATCGTCCACAGTTTGAGTCAGTGCCAAATCCCATGACAGTATACCAACTTTATGTCGTATTCATGTGTAGTAAAGTGTATTCTAGTTTAATTTAAGCCAGACATAAATGCTGTCATGTGACTATGCCCAGCGGCGGGACAATCACTAGTACAGTGATGCAGCTCACAGACGAGGTCTCATCACTAACCCTGAACACACTCCAAACACACTCCTGCCATCTGCTCTGTGGTGTTTGTCTGTATTGTGACTGTTTGGCCCTTAAAAAAATACATTCACATGATGTCTGGTCATTGGCCATACATGCTGGAAGATTGTTACAATGCATTGCTTTCTCTCCCCACACTGTCTTTATGTATCTGGGTTTGTTTACATCAACATTGAAAACTGAGTTTTCTAAAAATCTATTACTTGAGATATTCCAAACAATTTCAACACAAAAAAGCTGTGAAATGTCTATTTTAACTCCACATCGAAGGTGAAAACAGTTGCTATGCGCCAAACAAAACTGATAAATTGGTGCATTTTTACTGGATATTGTAACAAGGTCACGGGGGAACAATAATGTTATGCATTTTCAGTGCTTTTCCTGCTTTATCGCTGCACACAAAGCGAGCACTTCTTTTTGAAAGTGGTTACATTCAGGTCAAAGCTTCTGTAGGGTTATCAATCATGGTCCCAATACTGCCTGTAAGCACTTCTGTGCCAACACCCCTTGAGATCTAATAACTACACCACTATGGTCAGACACATGACAGATTCCTGAACAATACTCCTTTGTAATTCTCATCACATGGACAACTCTGCAAAACACAGTTTCCTTAAAAAAACAACATTATGTAATAATTCTACCATAAAATAATGGCTTCAAACTCATTTTGATGCTACAGTGTCTTGAGGTGAATGGTGCCTCTGTCATTCCCACTCTGCACCCCATACACCTGTTCTTGCCCCTTTGGTGGCCAAGCTGTGACATGTGCATAACTCTTTAAGGCACTGAGTCACACAACACCAACAACGTCACTGATTTTGTTGAAAGTGGATAATATTTTATGAAGAAATTGTTTTCTGGATTTCTCTGGATTTGTCCTCTGGCTGCTCTGCCTTAACTCTCTGTGATTTACAGAGTTTGCTGATGGACAGTGAAGTAAACTGCTGCTAAATGTAGCTGCTTGGAGCCATCTGGGGTAATGCTGGCGGGGAGTGTTACAATGTAACTGGGCTCGGCAGCCTCTACAGACATCATGGCAGAGACGAAGAAACTGAAGAAGACGTTGATGGTGGAAACCAAGAAGAGAAAACAAGAGAGTGACCGACAAGAGACCGTCAAATGAGTACATCTTGGACTGAATTTAAGTCGTTGTCAAGAGCTCTGTATAAGAAAAGGCAACAAGACAGACACTGAGAAGCGCTAGTTTTCTTGTTGGTCTAGAAAATTAATAGCCACAAAGTTGTGGCCTTAGTAGTTTTTGATCATATGTAATCTTATCAAGCGTGCACATGTACAGCTGTACATATGTACAACACCAGTGTATAAGTGAAGTCTTATAGACCAAATAGTAAAATAAATATAAATGTTACATAAAACTTAAATGGTTTCTGTAGAGGGACATGGACATTTGACAGGCTGTGGGGGGAGGGGCATTAAAGGAGTGAACTCATCATCATATATATCATCACATCTTATATCATAAGAAACACTGAAAGTGGGACGAGTGAAGTACTTAGGTCATGTAATTTTTTTTCCAGCACTCAAAAATATACTCATCATTTTTACCAAATATCCAAAATTGCAGTGTACAGACATTGACCTTAAAGTAGATGTTATTTTTTTCATGTTCATTATACTTTGGGGAATTTTGTTTTAGAAAATAGTACAATTTTGGATGGATGACTTTATGGTTCATTTCGGATGATTTTATATGTTCTTGTTGAAAAATAATGAATTACATTTTCACAACTTTAATAATGTGTGAATGAAGGTCTATAACCTGAAGGATACATTGGCCAGCCACAGGTATAAAAACAGAATTAAGTGAGGGTTTGAATGTTTGGCTTTGCAATGACTTAAATCTAACCACAAGCCAGTTGGTGGTGATTAAACTGGAGAGAATTTTTTATTATTCTGAATAACACATATCATTCAAACAACATATCTCACCATGAACAGGTTTCATTACAACCATCTACCCTAAAAAGCCCTTATTAAAACTGCTGGCACTGAGCTCTGTGGACCAAATTAAAGTAACTAGAACACTGTTTCTGGAACAAGATATTATTGCTACTGTTACTGAGAATTTTAATATTATTTTTCCTTTTTTCCTCAATAGTGGAGGATCAGAGTTGAAGAATTTTCTGATGAACGGTGTGACAAGTCAAATAAAATGTTAAAAAGGAAAAAAAGAAAAACATTATCGTGTGTCGGACAAACATGACAAGTGAGCTGACCTTTGTAGGTCACTGTAATGAAACAGTGCAGCAGTCCAGAAAACACTGAAATATTAGAATATCTTGACAGGATTTTATGCAATGTTGTATCTGTTGTTGTAGTTGTTCTGTTTTCCTGAGGACACAGTACACAGAGTCAAGTATAAGGAAACAGAAGATTTGATGCTTAGGCTGCAGATCAGCTCCTCTGAGTAACTGAAATAAAAACAACGTGAAAGCAAAGAACTGAATAAAGAATAATGAGCTCTGACTATACTCTATATTTTTATTAGTAATCAAGAATTTTGAACAACTGAGATATTGTTTTTGAACACATGCTATGCAGAAAAACTGTAAAAAGCATCCATAATAATGCTGCATCTCTCAATGAATGTACACTGGAGAGTATATATGTCATACTACAGTCAGAAAAAGTGTCCATCCGATGGGTTACAGGAACAAATATTACATGTGTGTGGCTGATATGGATTCAGTGTTCTGTACCTGCATGTTTCTGTCCCTCCCCTGGGTCCCATCTCAATGATCCAGTAACAAGCCATCTGTCATTGTCATTGTAATTAATCTGGTGCTATTTAGTGGATAATGAGATGCTGTCGTGGGTTTTGTGCAGCTTCACTTCCCAGAGACTTGTTTCCCGTCTCCGTCAGAGCAAGGAGAAGAAGGAGGGGAGGAGGTGGTGGGAGAGAAAGGATGCAATAGAGCCGTACTGCAGCATGGAGGCTGCTGCTGGTTGTCGGCGTACAGATGGTTGGAATATTTACTCGCCAGCATTCACCTGCTCCGAGCACGTCGCTCATCACTCGAAAATCAAGCACTCATGACATGAGCGCTTAAAGCAATCAACAACAAACAGGGTTTACGTTTTAAGAGGCGTCTATCTACTTGTCTTCCGTGCACATAGGACATGTCAGGCGTGATAGGAGTGGAGATGGTTTCAAATTATGCGGGGAGGCAATAAAATGTAACATAAGTATGATTGTGGTGACTGTTCCATATTTACCAGATTATTTATGGGAAAGGTGCCAATTCTTGAAGCTAATCTGACAGAGTCTGAGCACCAGCCACCTCAGAAAAAAAATTTTGCAATCACATGTGAAAATTAAATGCTGGACTGGAAGCTTTGCTCCTGCTCAGGATGGAAATTGCCCTGCCACATGTAATATCTCATGCTAAGGCATTGCTCTCGACAGTCACATCATTTGCCTCCTTCACTATAAAAAGAATTCATGGTGGAACTGTACTGCTGGGGAGATGAATACGTTTTCACTCTGTGACAGGAGGGACACTCAGTGCGTCGGGGCCATTGAAATTTCACATGCAAACACCATGAATGCAGGTGAACTTCTTAAATCTTTCACTGAGTTTTACCTGCCACTAGCTTTACTGTAATTATTATATCTCACAGTTTTTAATACATCTGTGAACTGATTATCCCTACAGAATATAATATATATAAAACCAGAGGTATCGTGTCTATTCAAGCATGTGCCGCACCAGATTTTTGATATCTGGATTTTTTGTGCAAGTTTATTCAATTTTATATTTCATTTTGATACTATTGATAATATGTAGTAGAGCTTGGGCAATACACTTATCTCTTGATTCAATACTCTCACAATACTTGGGTGGTGATTCAATGTGTACTGCAATTCTACAAGTACTGCAATTCAGTATTATGATTTACTGCAATTTTTTGCTTCAACTTTTTCCCATGGTCTCGTGTTTAACAAAGCAATTATACACTCTGAGAGACTATCCATCATGACTTATATTTCCAAAAAACAATGCACATAACATGTCAGCCATTCTGAGTTTTATAGCAGTAGCATCATTATAAATAAATGAAAATAATACATAAAATAAGATTAGGCCCAAAAAAACAGAGGTTTTAGTTTAGACCCTTTGAGGTTGCTGTGGCTAATCAGTGCTGCGTGTTAGAACAGACTAAGTGCTAATTAATGGATCATATATTTAGTAAAAAATCAATTCACCCAATTAAAAAAATCAATCCAGGAATCATTAAAAAAAAGAATCACGATACTTAAGAGAATCTATTTTTTTCCTCCCACCCCTAATATGTAGTTATGATTATTTTATATTATGAATCATATTCTTCTAATTACACATTAAAAGGTGACACACCCCAGTTCACTATGATACTGGTATTTTTCAAAAGTTGCAGGCGGTACTACATACCAGCACAAAGACGGTTATGTGCAGAAAGGATGCAGCTCAACAGTTTGTTGCTAAAGTGGTTAAAAAAGCATCAATTCCTTTTCCAAATGTGCCAAAATGAGCCGCCACCACTATCTCAGTCGATTGTTAACAAAACACTGATAAGGCCAGGGCAAGGTGTAGAGAAAAACCTTGTGATTGTTGGAGAAAAAAAAAAAAAGAAAGCCCCAGCACTGTCCTCATTCCGGAATTTGATAGTGCAAGAGGGAGATTATCTCTAGAGTGTGACAATTATAGTGATTGTCTATTTTTCTGTCATTTCATGTTTGTAGCTTTAATTGAAAGATTGCTCCCTCTTTTATATGACCATTTCAGACCAATCAAGGGGTGATCAGGCAGAAAAAGGTGCTGATCATTGTGAAGCAGGTAAAGATATGTAAATAGCCCAATGATGATTCTCACAACAACATGATGATAAGAACAGTAGTTAATTTCACAATATTTGGATGAAGTGTTTTCAAGAAAAATGGCTGCAGGAAACACGCTAGTGTAGAAGTGAGTAAATAAGACAGAAGGTAAGTAAGTGAGAGTCATTTTCAATAGCCATATCAGCACAAATAACAATAAAGAAATGACATGTAATTTTCCAAATAAAAGTATAGCATTTACCAAAAAGCATTTGGATATACATGTCAAATTGCAGAAAATGTCATTATTATTATTCGTTTTCTAGGGAGGGGCCTCTGTGCCACCTGCTCTAATTGTGCCCCCATGGATTTTGGTTTGCATGATGCCCTTGTATAAAACAGGCAGCAGTGAAGGCAGAAAGAAGGTAATTGATGGACATAGAAATAGGTCAATTATCTTACACAGAACAGCCTTCTGTTTTTTAAAATTATAACATAAAATCGATCAATGCTGTCAAAAAAAAAAAAAAGGAGCAACGTTATGGTACCAACACAGCCGTGAAACTAGAATGATGAAGTGAACGCATGACGTTTGACAGTCAAAGGAATGAAGTTATTAAACACAATTTACTTTGTTCAGTGTAAACGGCAGCATCAATTTACTTCTCAATCATGTTAGCTGCTGACAGCCACCCGCAACTGCTGTGATCCAATCAACTCCAAGGAAATGAGGTAAGGACATGACTAAGCAGAATCTGAGCAGAATTTCAAGGGGATGAATAAATGATCTTTGTGAGCCCCGCTGGTCTCTTCATTTTCCACTTATTTACTGCCAAGGGCTTCCATTATCAGCATTTGTTACCGAACTCATTTCAGTGATAAATCTCACCCACTCCCTCTCTCTGTTTACCAACAGCGAGGTGAGTAAGCTAACCCCTCCGTCGAATCAACAACCGTTTCACACACAGAAATGCAACACACATTCACTCCAAAAAAAAAAAAAAAGAGCATCAAATAAGGTATAATTTAACAAAAGGGCTATCTGATCCTGGGTGATGAGTAGAGGACTCAACAGTGTGTCTACATGGGCTACAGCTGCACTCTCGTTGGCTAGATTGATGGTTGACACTGGAAGGTAGTCTGTGGGTGCTGGAGTCAAGCATCATTACTGTGGCCAAGCACCCCAGGTATGTGGTTAATGGCAGTAAAGAGAGCAGTGTGCATGTGTGCCAGTTGCTCAATGAGGCTCTGCAATGTGTTGGAAAAAAAAAAAAAAAGAAAGAAAGAAAACAAGTGGTGATCACTCCACTGAGCTACAATGTAAAGTGATCATCCAAAGTCATTCAAAGCATGCAAATACGCCATTCAAACCTTTGAGCTGATTTCAATTATATCATTAGGGACTAAAGATTCTCATTAGTTCGACATTATGGTGTTCAGAGACTCTAGAAAGGGACCAAATTTCATTGGCCCTTACAAACTCAATTTTAAATGTGGCTTTGTGAAGAGTTTTGGGTGATGATTAGAAGTCAGAAAAGACTCTGAGATCAAGGCGGACTGAAAATGTTCTCCACAGTTCAGATGTGTGTTCTCATTAAATTTGTGTTGGAATGAGAGCCAGAAGGAAGCTTAAGAGTGTGAGAAAAGACTCTTAATAAGACGGAGTACAACTATCACTGTAAACCCAATTCATCCATGACACAATATTTTAGTGTTGAGTCCACACATATGTTCAGGAAAACTATAAAATGTCTAAAACGTGTGTATACATTTTGCTGAATTGTGTGCTTACATTATCCCAAATGTTTCCAACAATGTTCAAATGCTGAGAAATCAGTAATTTATTCAAGGCTATGGTACATTTCTTGCTAGCCATTGCCACCTAGTAGCTGTAACTTCTGGGAAAACAAAAGATATGTCAGAGAGTGAGGAAGGAAGTCGGCAAATGTGACTAAATGTAACGTGAATAAAACCTTAATATTACCTTGTCCATGAACGTGATGATTGAGTCCTTTCAGATAGATTTTAATAAGCTATGGTGATTGTTGTGAAAATAACATCTCCCATTCTCACACTATTTCATGACTTCATCAAACTATGTTATTTGTTACTGTTTTAATGTGAGTGGGACCCCTAACAGCAGAATTTGCAAATTGTATATTTAATAAGTTTTTGTTTTGTTCATTTTATTAATTATACAACTGTATAAAACATATACAGTCTAATTAGTTCAAAACCAATTAACAACACACATTTTGCACTTTGCATATATTTCGATTGTTGGATGAACTAAAAATTTGTTGTACAAATATGTACTCAATGTTCAAATGACATGCACAAGTTGAACACAAAAATGCTGCACAAAACATGTTTTGCTTTCTTAACATAAAATTGCATCAATTTTCTGTGTTTGAACAACTTATTATTTTCTTTAAAAACTGGTCAGGCAGTGAGTGCAGGCACAGTATATGAGCAAATTTCCCAGCATGCACTGTGAGTGGGTTAAAACTTTGTTGAAACCCCTCTTTTTATATTCTGAAAAAAACAACACTACATGATAGAAACTTGCTGTGTGTCTCTAATACATTTTAGGATAAGTCAGGTTGTTTGTTTTCACAATAATGAAAACACTGCAAACCATGATAAATGTTAAGTGAATTCATTTCCTACCCCCTCACACTTAACATTCAATAAATTCACTGGGAGCAGCATCACATCCTTGTGCCAATGCTGGAACAGAGTAGCTCCAACAAGAGGAACTACAGTAAGTTTTTTGTGTGAAATAAATAATTGTCTCTTGCAACTGAGAAAATGTAAAACAAAATCAAATTTGTTTATATCTGTTAGAGTGACCAAACAGTTGTTAGTGCAACTTAATATCTGAAGCTTATCAAACAGGGTTTTTTTTTCAAATTTAGTTAAATTAGAGGCAAACCATGCAGGATTCCCCCAAATAACAATGCATACACTCAAACAAAAATAATCCCTCTCAATCATCACACGACGCACCAGAACTTTATGGCCGTGCAGAGACCCCACCCTCCACTCGTACCATATTTTATCACTATTTTGCTGTGGTCAGGATGCTTTACCAACCCAAACATCAGTATTCAACACCCTAGGTATGAGATTCAACAATCAACTATCTTTGCGGTCTGTTTATAGGCAAAACCTGCTGATTCAACCTTTAACCAAATTGGTTTTGCAAAACTGTAAACTGTTTACAATATACTTTTAAGACATAGATTCTCAAAGTGTGGCCCCCGGGCCAATGGCAGCCCGCAAAAACATTTCTGGCCGCCCGCAATGAATTACAGTTGTTAATTTTAATCCAACTGTACACTGCTTTGAAAGGATGAATCTCCGTTTCGTGGTCTTTAGCGGCATCTATAAGGATAAGCGATAATTGCAGGTGTGGTTTAGACCTCACTTGAACTCACTCCCAGAGGTCCACGGTGCAATGTTTTTTTTCACCACTGGGGTACTGACGGCGTCTCCCACCTCACTCTGCCTCAGGGAAGAGACTGTGACCGCAGCTGTGAAGATGGAGTCGGAGCGGGAGCCGGAGTCGGGCCCCTCGAGAAAAAAACGTGTCCGCGAGGAAAAAAGGCGGTTTCAAGATAAGTGGACAAAGGCTTACTTTGTCGCACCTCACGGGTCGGATAAAGTCATGTGCCTGATCTGCAAGCAGGTTAATGTAATGCTCAAGGACTTAAACATAAAACGCCATTATGATACCAATCATAAAACCTACGACAAATTCACCGGCAAGGAGCGCACCAGTAAGCTTGAACAATTTAAAAGAGGCTACACTGCACCGCAGTCAGTTTTCACAAATCTGGCCAAATCCGGTGAAGCTGTGACACAGGCTAGCTACGTGGTAGCTCAAGAAATAGCCAGGCGGAGCAAGCTGTTCAGTGACGGAGAATTTGTGCGAGACTGCATTTTGAAAGTGGCCGATATTGTATGCCCGGAGCAGAAAACAAAGCTCCGTGACATAAGTTTGTCAAATGACACAGTGACACGACGAATCGAAGATCTGGCCAACGATCTCAAAGAGCAACTGGGACAACGTGTGGAGGGCCTGGAAAAGGGAGCCAATAAAAAAAAGGTATGTTGACCTAGTAACAAATATTCTGTGTGACTTAATGACAAGCTTATTGATGACAGGCAATGATAGATATTAATGATGGTGATGATGATGACATGTTTGGTAGGCTTCTATTTTAGAAGTCTCTCTCTCTCTTTCTCCCCTTCCTCTGTGTGTGTGTGTGTGTGTGTGTGTCTGTTTGTCTGTCTGTCTGTCTCTGCAGGTTTTCCTGTGGTGCTTTGGTAGCTGGAATTGCTCCTGAATAAGATCCATGCTGATAAGACAGGAAGCAAGGCACACTGAGACTGACTTTTTGTTCTAAATAAGTTTTTACATATATTCTGAAATGGACTCCACACAGGACTGTTATATTCCAAATTTAATTTGACTGTAGAGGGCAGAAAAACCCAGGGATTTTGTGTGCATTACAATATTTCTCAAGGTTTTCTCAAGTTTTGCCAGGTTTAGCCTCATTTATTAATTGAAATGTGTTTATTGCACATTACTGGATGCAGACCAATAAATGTGAATTGTAGAGATGCAACCCGGTCATTAAAATGATTACAAATGGGATTTTTTTCTGTTTTTTCCATTTTTTTTTTTCCTTCGGCAGCCCTCAGTCCAATGTTGGGTTCTTAAATTGGCCCTCAGCTATCAAAACTTTGAGAACCCCTGTTTTAAGACAAGTGAATGAATAGTGATAATGACTCTAAACAGAAATGTTTCCTTGAAAATAAGAATGTTGCTGGGTGACCCCATCCCTGGTGAAAATGCAGCCTGTGGTCCAGATGAGGGCTGATACAGCGTGACATGGACAGTGATATGACAGTTCTTGCTGTTTGTTAAATAGACTCTGTGCATTGCGCCTGCCTTGCATAGGCAGCTTGCTGATGTCTGAGCACATTAATCAGAGTGTCACCACAGCAGAAGAGTTATGAATGAGCTACAGTACTGTTGGAGATGGGGACTGCTGGGACATGTACAGACCTGCTGCTACCATCTTGTAAGCATCAGGGGAGGGATGCTGCTGCAAATAATGCACATACAATTTTTTTGGTATCTGCTATGATGCATTGGACAACAACACTAGGTAATCTTGATCAAATATACCATTCATCTGGATGCCTGCTGAGTGACAGAGACAATTATCTCACAAAACACTTGTATTATCAGTGTCTGTAAGCACTTCATAAAATCCACTGTGAAAAGTCAGCACAAATCTCAAGATTTAACCACGAGTATGTTGAAAATATCACATTTCCTGACACTTCGATCTTGTAAATCCAACCATTACTCAACTGTTCATCCACAAAGACCCACCATTCAGAGGCTCAATAACTCACAGACTCGTATTTACACTGAAACATCACCACAACAGATCTTTTTGAAACTCCAGAGATAATATTCTTGACATATTCTACAGGACTGCAGGTATCGCACATAAAGAAGTCAGTGCACACAATGTGATCTGTGTGATCTGAATTTCAGCAACATGGTCAAGCGATTAATAGAGACAGAGAAACACAATATGGTAAACAAATGGATGAATGGAACTTAGCTAATGCTCCACTCCAGGACTAAACAGAAAGTGATAACACTGTGTGGGCTACCCACAGATTGCAGAAAACACACCTCACCCACGATATTGCTCCACTAGCTCCTACGACCCACAAGTTAATGGTCAAAAGCGGTTTTATATGAATGCAGAGGTCAGCTGCAAATCACATTTGTTTGGATAAATTTGTCTTTACGCCTTCGAGTTCACGATTCAGTCATCAGTCAACCACCCCCACACATTTCAACTGTGGAATAGACGGCTCTCGAGCCCTGCCAGGATCATATATTACAATAACTGATATTTCTTAACATTTTTCTTTGGTTGTACCTTGGATATCACCCTCACAGATATACATGGCTCAATGGCTGACATACTTATACAAGAAACACTAATTCCAACAGCAAACTATTTATCTGTTCATTGATTTGCCTTGTTTCTTAATTATCACCTATTTATCATTAATTGCAGTCTTTCATTTTTTGATGATTCTTGTATTCATAAACAAGGATATATATTATACTGCCTCCCCTTATTAAAAAATTCTCCCACATACAACCAAACAATCATAATTAACAGTTATTCCATCAATTCCCTTATTACACTAATTTAAATTATAGTACCAGCATAACACTATGCCTGTACTTTCATCCTCATTTGTTTGGTTTCTGTTTATTGCCTCCTGGGTATCCTGCTCTTGCTTTGTCTGTCAAAGCACTTTGTGAACTCTATTTTTTAAAGGTGCAACATGAGTAAAGTTATCATGTATTGTGTACTTTATTTCTGTTGCTATCACTGATGTATATGTAAAGTCACTACTGTCTAAATTAAAAGATTCAGTCATCAAAAGTAATTCAAAAATATTTTCATATTTTACAGGAAATACGGGAAACATAAATCCCAAAACCCAAAAATATTTTTGACATATATGTGGCATAAACAAAGAGATAATATAACAACTAAGACTATTTAAGTCTATAAAATGGTGCACTCTGTGTTTCCTACATATACAGTGCTAATTATTAGTAGAGCCAACTGGCAAGTGGAAACCCAAATCTTATCACTGTGACTGAGTGTGAGGAAATTGTTGTATCTAATCACACCCTTTAAGACAGCGGAAAGGGTTGCAAGGTGAGAGCAGCCAATACCACAACCTGTAATCCATTCTTCCCACGTCCATTGCAGTTATCCTCGTTTTCATGGGACGAGATGCATGAAGTGATACGTTGCTGCAGCCATTAATGAGGACAAGGGACCTGAATTGCATTTAATCGATCGATATGTAGTGCCACCGCTGTTCGGCTGTACTTAACATTGCAATTACATGCTAAAAGCAATTAGCTCATTAATGCAGGCCAACACAAGGGGAGAGATAATGTACTGATGCCCATTTAACACATGGTCACACACGCGCACATACACATACAGGTTTCTCTGCTCTGTGATTTTTACATATCTACATCTCATATCCTGAAGCCTGAAGCAACTTGCTACATCCGCCTGGTTGAATAGTCACATCTCAATTGGATTAACGGGACTGTGTGAATGTCAACAAGCGCCACAGCAACAATTAGCACAAAACTAATTATGTGTGTGTGTGTGTGTGTGTGTGTGTCTGTGTGTGTTCATGTCTGTGGTAAAGACAAATGACTCCATGAATGAATAAGTTTCACGTGTTATGTGCACTTGAGTAAAGCAAACAGAATATTTAAAGGATCAGTATGAGAAATGTAATTGGGTGTTTTCCACACAGACATCGCTTATTAGGGGATTATTCTTCAGTTTTTAAAGATCAACATCTCAATTAACATGCCACAAGAAATCTGTAACATCCTCAGTTGTTGTTTAACCAAGTCTGCTTGACCTTTCAGCAAGAGCATTCAACTGATTACACTACATTTTCCTGGGTCAACACTCCTCTGAGTATCTGAAACCCATATTTACTGTACACACAGACCCAGATATCACCCATCTACACATGAAAAGTATGTTCCTTCCCAGCAGAATTACTCCTCCAACACTACTACAACGCTAATTAACAATAAACAACTGGCAGAGTGGCACTGTAGCAGATTAGAACAAGAAAGTTCTACAAATGATTGTTGTGTCTGTGAACCCTGTACTTGGTTTAGATGAAAGTGAAAATTCACCTCTCCCCTTTATCTCCAGATGAAGGCTACCTTAATGGTCTCTCATTATACTGCTTTGAGCATTGTGCACTCTCCATCTCCATCATCGTAATTGAAAATAAAATGTCCAGATGTTTCATGAGCTTGGGAAATTAGAAACATAATTTATCTCAGCTGTTTTGTCCTATAACAAATATAATTGTTGAGGCTACATTACACCTTATTAGTAATATATGTTCTTCAGTGTTTCCTCTGTAATTGTTTTGTAGCAGTGGTGGCAGGGGCTAATTTTCTGTATTAGTTCCACATCCATCCCTGCTGGTCTTAGTTGTGCTTGTAGTGCTAGAAGTGGTTACAGCACTGCTATTGTTCGCACTTGATCATGATTTAAGGGCTACTTCTATGCACTAGACCCTTTGCTTGTGGTTCTTTTTTTTCTCCTTGTTTTGTTTTGTTATCTAGATTAAGATGTTCAATTTCCCATTTCATCTAGCTGTGGTGGTTAAGATTCTTACTGTAGTGGTCCACCACTCTGAATGAATGTAGCAGAAATACTGTTTTTTATAAATTTCCTTCATCTGACCCTCGCTGTGTTAATTATTATTCATCAATTAATCATTAAAAGCTCATAAATAAAAAATGTACACAATTGACATGATCCATTTTCACAGCACGACCCAATTAAATTGTATATTTGAATCAATAATTAAATTACCACAGAAATGCTTTGGTTTCATTTAATAATTCTGCACAACTTAAAGGCTCTATAGGATATAAATTATAATATATACTGTCTATATCAGGTAGGCATCTCTTGGAAATATATACAAACCTACATGGTCAGGAGATGTATGTACAGTCTGTTCATTATGCCATTTCTGCTGCATGGAAAAGTACTCGTGTTCATTGACATCACATGAAGTGAAAAACAGTGCTGCATTAAAATTAAAACACAATAGTGTGTATATTAGCAAACAATGTTTGTATTAGCAAAATATCTATTGGTTCTAAAACAACAAAGTATCCACTGATTGTTACGCAACACATATTCCATGTGTTCACTGTTCCTCTTTGTATTTTGCTTTGAAAGGACAGAAAAGCTCCCTAAAGTCAACAAATCTTTAATAAGAAGTGAGAGGGGATGAAATTAATGACATGTTTGATAATGTAATTATTTTATAAACGCTTTTGTTTTTAGACAAAACTGAACAACAAGCAAAATTTCAGCCAGATGAGACAGTGGCAGTTCATTCTTCATCAAAAGAGGAAACTGACGCCATGTTTACATTTGAGTCATGGAGACTGCTGTCAGACAGAATCCAAGAAGATGTATTCATTAACATGCACAAGAATTCCTGTGTTGTTCTGTTGGTTTAAGCATCATAAAATGATCTGCTCACCCTGGGCCGAGATCCAGAGTACAGACACTATAAAACTAGTGAGTCATGCAAAATTAATTGTAACAAGGCCACTGAAAAATGAGTCTAGACTGCAAACAACATACTATACTATTGGTTGGCTCCTACAGTATATATTTGTATTTCGAAGTATACCAAAATGAGCCAAGGCCAAAGAATTAAAACTAATGGCAATGAGGGGACTTCCACTCCTAGACAGAGCAGAACATTTTACATTACTTGATATTCATTAATTCGACTTAGAAAAGGCATTTCAGTGCTCAGGAGCCCTATTCTGGATAAACAGGTCACAAACTGTAAACCTAGAGGGATCCAACAAAGTAATTCTTACAAACAGAGCTTTTGTAAACATATTTGATGCCACTGGGCATCATATGTACATACATTAGCACCATCATGAAAGGAATCAGCAGGGTCACCAAGAACTACAATTAACAACGTCAAAGATTGGTGAATTGTATTTACATTACATTTCTACGTGTAAATCCCAGGTGTTTTGTTAAGATCAAACCTGTTTCTGACACCTCTCTCTGCAGAGTAGTTACAACATGCAAACAGGAATTACTGGCTTCAATCCCTATATGGAGATAAGGTGAGCCTCTGTGTTAAATGGGATTTAGGAGGAAATGTCAGCTGGACTCATTTGGGTGATAGAAGCACAGTGGAGTGGCCATTAAACAGTAAACCAGCACTCTTTATTTGGAGGCTGATAGACGAGGCAGTCATCTTTATTCACAGCCTTCCTTGTCAAATGGAACAAATCTTTGCGTGGTCTCTCTTTCCTTCTTTCACACCATGTTTTCTCTCTTTGTCACAAACACGCATGCAGCATCATTATGGAACAGAGGAAGGCTCTCCAGACTTTGTAATTAATAACAATGGTGTAATCAAATTAAGGGCTGTCCTCTTCTCCTCTGCTTTTTTGCATTGTCACGATTATTCTGTTGTAATGATTTTGCTTCATTGCCTGCACCTTATGCTGATCCAGACCCCCCTCTGCGACACCCAGGCAACTTTTGATAATGAGGTTAGAGGGAGAGGATGGGGTGAGGCATCAAATGGGGTGAGGGTGACAGTACGGCTGGAAAGATCAGTCTCTCTGCAGGGCGGCGACATGGCTGCAGTGGGGTGCCATTCAGAGGTACTGAAGTAGACAAGCCAGGGGAGGTAGTGAGTTGAAATGACACAGGAGTGGGAGAGGAATGAGGGACTTACAGTAAGTAATTAAGGTGAGACCACAGCAGTGGGGAGAGTTGGAGGGTCATGTCAAAGACTGAGACAGCGGAGAACATCACACAGGATGAGTCAGATGGGTGAGGACACATGGGCCAAGGACACAAATTACAGGCTCTCACAAAAGCTAAAAGAGAACTTGGCTATCTTTAGTTTTCATATGACTGGGCCAGTCAAAGCAGTAAACACAGAGGGCATGGTAACCAGTGGCCTGCACAAAACAGGCCAATCATGTTACCTGCTTACTGGTGCACACTGTTTCAAACCAAGCTCAATTCACATTCAAGGATCATTACTCACGTCAATGCATGATTAGATAAGGATCACATGTCTGGGGCCCAATGACCCTTTCAGTCCCAAACTCTTCTGGTTTCCAAAGCAAGTAGACAGATGCAGGACGCATGTCTGCTTCACAGCAGAGTGTCTGGTCATGACAGTCCGATGACAGGCCAGACAGGTGATGGATTTGATCGCCTGACAGGTTTGAAAACTCATATGCACCCCAAATGATGCACACCCTTGAAAGCATTCATCTCGATTGGGTCATTCGATGCAGGAAGCTAGTCCATATCTTCCAACTGTCCATAATGGTCAGCAGTGTGTGACTCGCTAATGTGTTCTGGGTCAGCACCAACACCAATGCAAGATGCTGGCAGATTCAACAAAGTGCTGAAAAAGGGATAGCTCTGTTTTTGGGATGAAACCGTGGCAGACAGTAAGATGAGATCCAAACTGAACTTCATCTTGGACACTCTCCTGTATTTGCACACATGGTGCAACTACTGATTATAGTAATTTAGTATCATGAAGAAATGGTTTATGTGTTCATATTCAAATCCAAAGTGGCCTTTGCCTGTCCCTGCCTATTCCTACACCTATCACAATAAATTGTCATCTGCAGACTGCCATTTTTCTTCATTCATCAAAGACATCCGTAATCAAAAAACACACTCTTGATCCTACTATATTAATTATCTATAGAGTGCTGCAGGAATGAGAGATTTTCACATTTTGTTATGCTGTTTTTGTTAAGGCTATTAAAGTTGCTAATGACTTGTCATGTCAAAAATCTCTCAGTGCTTTTTTTTAGCTTGATCTTAGCTTGACTTTTCTCAACTGTAACAATTTAATTCTCAGGCTTAAGAGCATCTGAGTGGCGTCTGACATAGGGCTGGGCGATATGACCTGAAATCAATATCACGATAAATTGGGCAGTTTCACCTCGATAACGATAAATGCACAATAAGTGCAACGGATCAAAAAACTCACTGTTCGGATCGTATCACGGTTTTGAGTCACGGATCGAATCATTTTTCGGATCAGCAAAAAAGAAAAAAATGGTGGGATTAGGGTTAAATTATTTTAAAAATGCACTTTGCTTTGATCTCTGTCTGTCTGTAATTATCACCATAGTTATGTAATGTAATAATAATGATAATGGTAATATTAAAATCTTCAAACTTATACAGTAGGCTACTGTTCTACGTATATACATACATTAGATCATTATTCACTGCACAGTATAACACACAACTACTCTCTGGCTCAATGTCCCGCCTACAGCACATCTGATTGGTTAGAAGTTACGGGTAATCAATCAGCACAGACACACTGTGTCACAGGCAGGGTGAGACAGCTGCACTGCACCAGTGATCAGAGAGGAGCAATGTAGAAGTTAAGACAGCTGATATCTCCAAAGTTTCAATAATTATCACAGTTTTATGATCTGTTTCTTTCACGACCGCATAGTTACATCAGTGAAAAAAGTCATGGTCTGGATTTCACTCAAGACGATGTGACGGCTTTTAAATCAGTCGCTGTTCTCAGAGATGCGCTGCAGCAGCAGCATGTTTGTTTTCACCGCAACTCTGCATTGAGATTTCGGATATTATAACTTATACAAAAGTAACAGTGACAGTAAAACTATGCAGCTCACACGTAGACTGCGGATCACATGCATGCCAAACCGTGGAAGGCGAACCGTACGAAACACGGATCACAGCGGAAACAGTGATCCGTTGCACCTCTAATTGCAAATAAACACTGCCATGTGAAAGGTAGACAATGTTTTACATCTTTTTAACAAACATTTTAAATAGTGCCATGGCCCATGTGCAAAAATGTCAATGTAACACCTAGTGCTGTGCGATATTACGATATATATCGTAGTGCGATAGAAAAATGTCTATCGTACGATATAATCCTCTATTGTTTATATCGTAATTTTAATGTGTGGGCTGTGGTTAGCTCGGATAATCTAACTGCAGCAACGCTACTGATATTTACTCTATTGACGGCAATTATTAGCTACAATATTTTGATATTTAGTTTATGCTATATACGAGATCCTACCGGTCAAAGCCTTTTACTTTTTAGTGGGTGGAGGCTCTCCTCCTCCTCGCTAGTCAAAACTAAATGGAATCGGAGTCTCAGCAGGAGAAGACGCACCTGTCTCCCTCTCTCCGCCACACACAGCCACACACACACACACACACACACACACACACACAATCAGCACACATACACAGACTTTCTCAGCGATGTAGAAGTGTCCTGAAGTGGCGATACGCGCAGGGCGACTGGTCGCTCTGTTGATAGTAATTATAAGCTACAAAATATTGTGATATTTAGTTTATGCTGTAGGCAGGATCCTACCTGTCAATGGCTTTTTCTTTTTAGTGGGTGAAGGCTCTCCTCCTTAGATGAAAACGATTGATCAGGTGAAAATGACGATCAGTCACAGTGATATTTCTCCCTCATCAGATTCTCCCTCCTCACTGAGCTCGTCTCTACCATAAACGGTTCAGAAGTTATTTAATGTTTTGTGAAACATGTGAAAGCGTTGCACCGATGGAACGCCATGTGGAACGCCCGGCT
>JAJHUR010100342.1:0-33237 GCA_027495735.1 Lutjanus campechanus | reverse complement strand
CTCCTTAACAGTTGCCAGATTTTCGGATTAGAGGTGGGCGATATGGCCCTAAAATAATATCATGATAGTCAGGTGATTTCTGCAATGATGATATTCTTGCCAATATGACACAATTCTGGGAAATAGTTTTGGTTTACAGCTCTCAATAGCAGCTGAGCTCTTCTTGCAGGATTTTTGGCTCTCCTTCTACTCAACCTGCTTGTTTGAGTTCGTGAAATTAGTTTGATGTATTGCCTCGTTTTGGTGCCACAGTTAACTTGCATGTCTTAAAGCAATATTCCACCCAAAAATGAAAATTTACTCAATATCTACTCACCCCTATGCTGATGTGAGGATGGGTGAAGATCTTCAGTTCACAAAACAATCCTGGAGTTTCGGCAGAAAACAGGGTTGCAGCCAAATCCAGTACAATGTCAGTGAATGGAGATCAAATGTAAATGTTAAAAAAAGGAACACAAAACAAACACAAAATGTCTCCATCCTGCTCGTGTGGTGTAATCCAAGTGTCTGTGAGCCGCAACATTAAAATTTAACCACAAAAGATGCCATTTACACCATGTTTTTAGCCGAAATGTCTGTAGCCTCCCAGGTAGCATGTAAACATGGCGTCGATGTATCGTGAGACTGGCTGGAGTCTGAGAGGCTACAGGTGACATTTCGGCTAAAAACATGGTGTAAATAGCGTCTTTTGGGGTCAAATTTGAATGTTGCGGCTCACGGACACTTGGATTACACCACACAAGCAGGATAAAGACATTCTGTGTTTGTTTTGTGTTCTTTTTTATTATATATCAAATATGTATAATATATTATTTATTATTTTATCTGTGGTCTCAATTCACTGCCATTGGCTGCAACCCTGTTTTCTGCCGAAACTCCAGGATTGTTTTGTGAACTGAAGATCTTCACCCATCCCCACATCAGCATAGGGGTGAGTACATATTAAGTGAATTTTCATTTTTGGGTGGAATATCGCTTTAAGACATGCAAGTTAACTGTGGCACCAAAACGAAGCAATACATCAAACTAATTTCACGAACTCAAACAAGCAGGTTGAGTACAAGTAGAGCCAAAAATCCTGCAAGAAGTGCTCAGCTGCTATTGAGAGCTGTAAACCAAAACTATTTCCCAGAATTGTGTCATATTGGCAAAAATATCATCATTGCAGAAATCACCTGACTATCGTGATATTATTTTAGGGCCATATCGCCCACCTCTAATCCGAAAATCTGGCAACTGTTAAGGAGCAGCTGATTGGGCCTCGCTCCTCCTTGGAGACTGCATGGAAAATGTTTGTTTGTTGTACATCGGATCTTTTTGGAACAAACTCCTCCACCGTGGAACCGGTAGCAAGGTAGTAGCTTTGATGAAATTCAGCTACTTTTGGCATGTGAAGCTTCGGTGTAGTGAAGCTTCTTTAAATGCAGACTAACTGGTACCTCAACTCAATAGACTTTGCAAGTAGCTTGCCCAACACTGCTTCCTTGTTAGCATTACTGCTAGCTAACAAATACCTGCCATGGAGATTTCAAACAAATCTTTACTGACAATTGTCATTTGCCAGAACAGTCTGCAGGGGCTGACAGGACGTGTTATGTTATATACTATGTGAGCACTCGGGCCGTGGCTTGGCAATCAGACTGCGCAGTGTGAGCACATAAATTGTGTGCTTTGGCTTTACATCACAGTCAATTTACTCCTGCAGTAGAAGTTGAAGTTAAGCAACATTTCTAAAATCGTGCAGTGTATGCCAAGCTTAATGGAACTAGAGACAGATAAATCTGTGTATGGTCTGATATTTTTGGGATATTTGGCTTAAAATCTTACGAAAAACAAAAATATATTGGACATACTCCGTCTGCAGGGACACATACAGTAACATTTATAATACAGTTTTGACTGTAACTATACTTTCTTTACCTGCAAAGCTGAACTCCCAACACCCCTGCTGACTATCAATCAGGGACATGCTGTGCAGATTCATGAACAGCAACTTTACCTCAGGGTCTCTGGCTGCTCTATTTAGATAATGGCAGGTTGGAGTTTTAGTTCTACAGTCATTTCTCTGGTGCAGAACAGCTCAAGAAGCAGACATAATTTCATCAACGAGAGAAGCAAAAGATCCACATGTGCTTATTAAACCTGTGAAGAGGTGAGAGACAAGGCAGCTAATATGGAGCAGTAACTTTAACAGGCACCTTAATGTAATTTGTGATGAGCTGAGACCGTCTCATGCTTAGAGATGAACCAGGCCCTCCAGTGCATGTGAGAAAATGGTACTTCTAATTAACTTCTATAACATTAGAACCCGGTATCTGTGGCGCAGCAAATTGATTTAGCAGTAGGGCTCATAAACGCTCTGCAGCATACAGTAATTATCACAGCAAATCTCTGTCAGATGAAGTTATTTTTGTCTGTAATGGAGTGATAAGATCAGCCCCCAATTTTTAAAACGGAGGGAAAAAATTCCACTAGTATGATGATATTATTTCAACCTGTTTTTGTTAGAAATCAATATTTTATTTGTTTTACAGCAATCTTGCTTATTCTGCTTTGTCTCAAGAAAATGACCCTAATTTGATGATTTTTTGGGTTTTAAAGATACTGTAATCAATATTCAGTGGATCACATGACTACTTGTACTGCCTGTGTACAAAGATTTGTCACTAAGAGTGACAAATCTGTCTTGAGTTTTATTCCTCTAGTGGAGTTAGCGGAGATCAGAAACAGAGATAAAAATGAATAATATTAGTGTGAAATATTAATGAATATTAGACTTTTTTTTGTTTGCCTGGTGGTCAGAAACACAACTCCAAATGAATGCTAATACTTTGTATATTATGCTGGATGTGTAGCAGCTGCTAATTCACCATATAAACTTTAAATGCAGTGTAACTTTGCTAATTGCCCAAATTCATGTTAGCGTCAAATCTGTAGTTGGCTAGCTTCAAAATCATCATGTCATGTTCATGACATTAGTATTTGTATGTATTAGGTATAGCCTAGGTTAGGATGACTGTCTGATGACTGATGGAGCTGTCCCTGCAAATGTCTCTGTTTTTAACTGTGCATTAAAAACAGACCACAAGTAATATTTTACGTGGAAAGTAAAATCTTTTGGCCAACAGAGCGGGCTGGGCGCTACCACAAGCCAGGTTAGTGGGGGCAGGAGGAAGAGTGAAGGAGATAGAAAAGGTAGCGTCAAAATGTGATCATAGCCGGGCAGTTTATTATTGGAAACAATTTTATCTAATAGTGAACAATTTATTGTTAAAGACTGGAGAGGAGGGAGAAGTATGAAGGGAAAATTAAGGGAGTAAAATGTGTGAATGGAGGAGAGTGTAGAAGAGTGAGGTGGAAAGGTAAAGAGAAGGAAAGGAAGAAACAGTTAGTGTTGTCTGTCATAGTGTGTCTGATAGTTTTGTCTCTCTGTTACAGCCTGTTGATGTGTCAGTCTGGTAGTGCTGCTTGTCTGTCTTGTTCTCTCCATGCATAAATAATTAAATACAGTGTATTGAACCATTGTAGTTGGCGTTCCACAGTTTACCACAGCTATGATTTGAGTTGGTACCCAATTTCATCAGTCAGGCTGCATCATAGTTTATTAAAGCACAACAGTTATCATGGTCAAAATAAATGAAACTATTGGATATTTTAATTAATATACAAAGAAATATGCCTACTAACATCTCTAAAGACGAGTATATGACATAAATCAATCTGTGATTTTAGGTGATTATGTTCTGGAACTATTTCTTGACTAACAACAGTTTAACTCTCTGTCTAATACTCCTGTGCAGCATCTCCAGCTATCTTGGTAAATGTGGTCAGTGGTTTTGGTCTCTCTACAAGCATGTTGGCACCAAATCTGGCAGCTTCACGATTCCTAAGACTCTGGAAAGCCGTGCACATGCTGCTCCTGACGCTACCAGGAAATAAATCCAACATAAATTCCCCTAAAACCACAAAATGTGATTTTCACATTTCTGTTTGTGTACAAATTAAACAAAGTATAAGATGCAGCATGTTAATTAGTGAGCTGTACAGTTGTTGGTCTGTTTATTTTTCCACTGTGGACAGAGCCAGGTTCGCTGTTTCCCCATGCTTTAAGTCATTAAGCTAAACTAACAGCGTTCTCTCTGTTCTGTTGTGATGTGAGATTGATGGTGATCTCATCATCTCACAAGAGCAAATAAGCATATTTCGCAAAAATATTGAACTATTCCCTTTATTAGGATTTAATTTCCATTAAGTGTTTGCCACAGTTTAACCAGTTAGCTAATGTGTGCTGCTCACAGCTGTACTGCATGTACCTGCACTTAAAGGGCCGGTGTGTAGGTTTCAGTGGCGTCTAGTGGTGAGCTTGCAGATAGCAAACACCTCACATCACCCTCCCCTTCCAAGCGTGTAGTAGGAGAACCTGGCTGTGAAACCTGTGTAGGTTTTCTCTCTGGTATATGTAATATTGCATTTAAAGCACCAGTGTGTAGGATTTAGTGGCATCTAGCAGTGAGCTTGCAGATTGCAGACTCCTCACAGCTCATTCTCAGGTAACGAAAACACAACACTTCTTATTTTCAAGTTATATACTGATGAAAACATACTTATGAATATTACACTGCACAAATCCCTGTAAATCGTACACACTGGACCTTTAAGCTTAACTAAGAATATTAATTTTCCATTGTTCACTAAAAATTAACAGAACAGCAGATCTGAAGTGAGGTTCACCATTATCATGGCCTTGCCTTGCCTAGCGTAGGCTACTTTTTCACAGCTCTGACTCACAAACGGGGGTGCGTCTCTCTGCAGACATCATGATGCTGCATCCACACCAAATATATGACCCAATCAAGATGTGTGGCATTGCACTGACCGCTTCTGCAGCCCTTAGAAATGCTGACAAAGAGCAGAAAATTCATATCCATAAATAAGACTACAGCTTGGGTGACCACTTAGTCCATACTTTTTCCATTACCTTGTCATTTTTCAAGAGGAAAATAAGATGCAGTTGTTCTTCAAACTGTTTAATCCCCACACATGCCTTTCTTTTCTGAGTGTCTTCATAAATGATACATTGCCAAGTGTAAATCGTGTTTAATATTAAATGCATTCTTGACGCAACAGGAAACTTAAAAATAAACAGAACAAAACACATAAATAAAGTAAGTTGCCCTTTATGTGTTTTTCCTCAGACTCAACCAAGAAGCTGAAGGATGTGCTGCAGGAGTTCCATGGAGATGGTGTTCTCGCTAAATACAATCCAGAGGAGGTATGTACAGTTTATACTATGTTACACAACAGATGGTTTATGAATCTAACTGAGGTTATAGCCCCCAGACGCATACGGCTATCTGTATATTCATAAATATTTAACTCTTTCTTTCTCCTAATTGCTGCTGTCTTTGTTTCTTTTTTCTGTGCTTCTCTAAAACAAAACCGTGATTTCACACCATAAATAGGTTTGATTTTGAACACAGAGCTGCAGACAATTGAACATAAAACTGTGTTTATTATTAAATTTTTGTTTGATTAGGTGTTAATCACTTTTTGTAGAACAATTCCTCTGCACACTCTGCTTTGTTCACACTTTTTTCAAAGACTATTTTGACACATGGCTGCACTGAGCTGCCATTTCAGCATGAAAAGTAATTGAAAGAAACAGTTGCAGCTGAAACAGTTATCCAGTTCCATCACCATGATAATGGTATTTCAAGGTTGGAATTTTGTATTCAGCTTTGACAGTTGCGTGATAGTGTTAATGGGGTTTGGAGAATAATTACAATTTAGCTGCCTATAATAGTCTTCACAGTACTCAGGTGCACACACTTAAAAATTAGGTGCCCTTGTGTTTTTGGGTAAAGGGGAGTGTTTAGGCAAGAATTTACAATTAATAAAATGTTGTAAATAATTCAATACATTTTTTTGATCCACTATGCATGCATTAGCCTAATAATTGTTGCATGACACTAATAATGCCCTTAACGTAGTGGCAGTTAATGAAAAGAGGCACTGTAAACCTTCATGTACAAACAGCAAGTCTTTGTGGCAAGGCTTTACATTAAATATGTAACATTAATGTTGGTTTCTTTCCCTCTAAAACGCTGCGGGTTTAGAAGCAGGAGATCCTCAGCCAGGTAATATCTTTCTCTTTCTCCGTCTTCTTCACTGTTGGTGTGTTTTGCTGAGTGCTCACATAATTTATCGCTGAATAACTCAACTCTTCCAAGCAGCAGTGAAGCAACAAAAAATAGTTTTTAATGAGTAGCAAAACTGAAGACATGTCTAGAGGACATAAAACCAGGACAATATTACTCACCTGAAGTGTTTTCCTTGAACTGGTAATAACTGTGTACATCAGTAGATTGTAAGACAGCATTAAAGGGATCTTTTTTTTAACAACCTCTCTTAAGTGACTTGCAGTATTAAAATATTCAGCAATTGACTGTTTATTTTTATCCTTAATTTTTCTGTGTTCTTTTATACAAATGGTTGGCATATGTATATGTTAAAGTATTTCACTTGTTAAATGAAATATATAATAGTAATAAGGAAAAAGCCGTCGCAGTACCTTTGCATAGTCATATTGTTTTACAATCCACATAGCAAAGGTCTATTTTTATTCAAGCCCAAAAATTCGCTGTACTGCCACCATATCAGTATATGTCTCAAAAATCCCACATCAGTCAGGCTCTAGTTGGCACGCAACCAGTTTGGAGAAGCAGCAGAAGGTATTTTATCACCAAAAAGACAGCCTTTGCCAGCAGGACACTGCCATAATGTTAGCCAAGTATTTCTCTCTCCAAATCAGCCAGACTCCATTCGCAGAAGACAGGTGTAGCTGATCTACCACTGCCTCGATCTGATAGGTAGTTTGTGTTAGTTGGAGAGCAGAAACGGTGGTTTAATGCTTGAAAGTGCTGTCTGACGGCAAGTTAAAGTGGTGAAAATATTCTAAACAGAGCGTGCACTTAAACTGATATTGACTATTGATTTCTTTAGGTGGCTAAAATATGTTTTGCTGCTGACCATGCCTACTGCAGTAAATTGCATAGCTTCAGTGCCTGTACCATCTGTCAAAATGGGGTCATATCGACCGAGATCTACTGTAGGTAATAAACTGACTATAGATAAATAACAAGTACAACCTCACTCCAGATAATCTGAACTGTCTCTTTAACATGTTTCAGTGGACACAGATTCAACTAATTAGCCAACCAAAAACAATCACAAGGATGGACAAAGCCTAAATGTTGGAAGCCTAAATGTTAGAAAAATGAATAGTAGAAAAGACCACAGTGCATTCACTGCATGCAAAGAATAAAAGCTCCATTGAAACCACTCTAAAATAGATCTTCACCGCCCACAGCCCAAACAACACTTTAGACATCTCTCTGAGTGCAGAAATCTGTAACATGAATTCTGCAACATTTTGCAAGTGATCACTGGCTTTTCCCAAAAAGTGAAACACACCAACATGCTCTCCTCATGTTGAAAAACATCTGTATTTCGACGACTGCAGCTCACCATGACAAACAACATGCTCTATTTTCGTCGTGGTTTTAGGAGATTGACTTTGAGGGCTTCAAGGTCTTCATGCAGACGTTCCTGGAGAGCGAACTCCCTGAAGAGTTCTGTCAACACCTCTTCATGTCGTTTAGCAACAAGGGACCCAAACCCAGTCCCTCATCTTCTGACAAACCCAGAGTCTCTGGTAAGTGTAGAAAGGAAATCCTCACACTAACAAATCCCTGAAGTTATAAACACAGCATGTTGGTGTTTTGTAGATACTAATATGAAGAAACTGTTGCAGCTTTTGTTGCTAAAGTGCAGCCAATTCATCACTTATGCCTTCAAAGCATTTCTCCAGTGGCTTGATTTTTAAGATGAGCTGTTTGCTATACCCTGAAACATTGAGACATTTACTTTGTTGTGTAAAAGCAGAGTCGTTTCTGTGTCTGTTTTTTCCCTCAGATGATAACAGATTTCCTGCCAAGTCCATCCCGGTGGCACACAATGTAAATTGTAGTGTAGAAGCTGCCAATTGTCTTGGCAATGCTTTTGTTTGTTTACAGCATTTATACTAATATCTCATTCTGGTGTGGTAATGAGTAACTGATATTAAACACACATAACACATCAGACCACTGTTAGTTCAGCCAGCATTCCCTACACTGACACTTGGCTTCCCACTCCCTTGACTGCCTCATACCTCGGTTGAAAAATAGAACCAATAACAGTGCATACAATTTAATGGTAGCTACATGTTGAATGTTTTCTTTTTTCATGGTGTCATTCATCTAAAATGCATGTTTTATGTTTAAATATTGCAATACAAAAACTTCACTAACGTTAGGTTGGAGACCTAATTTAGCCATTTGACCACAGACTAAAGAGCCTGAGTTTACTAGAGATCCCAAAAACCCACGGTCCGATTATATTATGATAAAAAGTGCCCAATGCAATATCTATGACAAGATTTAAAAGCGAAGAAAAATTATGTTTTGAAAAATGTCCTTTATTGAACAATGTACCATTCTTTGGTTCTATAAAATTTGTTTTTCTTTTCATGTTAAAGTGCTTCTGCTTTCCATTTTTTAATAAAATAACAAAAGTTGCAAGCTATGATGTAAGCATGTGCAAAAAAATTTTATGAATTGTCTGGTCATGAATGTTTGAATTATGTCTAAAACAAAAACAATGCAGCAGTCAGAAGTATTCATTTTATGAAAAAATATCAAAATAAAATAATGAACCATGTACTTTCATGGTAAATATCGATGTTATACTGTTGGGTATTTAGATGGTTTTTTTTTTTATTGTGATGACCTGATATTCAATATATTGTTTCATCCCTGGAGTTTACCCAAAACAGCAGCTTGTTAGTCCTACCAACGATGAGATGTTGCTGTTGGGTGATTTAACAAAGCAACGCAGTACATAAAACAAGTACAGCAGAATCATCAGATCAGACTACGGTTTTTAATTATATGTCTTTAAACGTTACTGTTAGAGCTGAAAATGAGAACAGAAATAAACAAGCTTGCTGATTTTACATGTCTCCACGATTCGAATCAGCTGCCACTTATTTACCTGAAAGTGACGGTGATTCAGTCTTTAAAGGCTGTTACCTTGTGAGGCAGATGGATATGCGAGATCACGGGAGAATCCATCTCACCGGGCTCCAAGCGATTTGTTTGTGTCCACACCAGAGGCGGTGCAGTCCAATGAATGTCCTCAGAGGGATTACTGGCAGCTACAGGCGTGGTTTCAGTTGTGCTGACATCAAGAAGCGTCCATGGAAACAACTCCTCTCAAACAAATAATGGCAGCTCCTGAAGAGGTTAGCATAAATGCTGCGATAGCATCAGAACTGGAGAATGTTTCCTCATTGAAAGAAGAGTAAAGAACGACACTGAAGGCTTGTTTGCGCTCTTCTTCAAGCTGGCTTTCATGTGTGGCTTTTTTATTTTTTATTTTTTTTATTTTGATAGTGCCTGCCCTTTTCCAAACAGTTTCTATGGACGGCTTCCCAGATGGTTGTGTGTAACAAACCATCTGGCTTGTCATAGTTCCCCAACCTATAATGTAATGTTTTCAAATATCTTTATCCCGTTTACACTTTTTTTTTTTAAGCTATAGCAGGGGCCCACCAGCCACTGAGACTTTGTCCAATGTCAGCTTTTGATGAAAGTTGAGCTGCAATGATTAATTGATTGTCAATGGATTATTAAATGAATCGCCAACTGTTTTGGTAATCGATAAAGTGGCTAGAGAAAAAGCCCAAATTCTCTGATTCTAGCTTCTTAAATGTGAATATTTTCTTTTCCTTTTTTTTACTCACTGCATATTTTTGGGGTCAGGGCGAAAAATTTGACATTTGAGGATGTAATTTTGGGCTTTGGAAAGCACCGACCAACTTTTTTTTTTTGCCATTTTCTGATATTTCATAGGCCAACATCTAGTTGCAGCCCTAGATGAAAGTAGACACAATTAGTACTCACATCACATGTATCTTGGCATGAATTGTGGATGACTTTCAAAATGGGACACAAGCAAGGCCTGAAAACAAAATTATCATGCACATAGCCTCAGGAAAACAGTCTTGGAGGGGAAACGTCCTCAAATAACTTCTCATAGAAACTGAAGCAAATGTTTATATTTAGTTGAATGACAGTGGATGGTGCGTGACCAAACACGTAAAATCGTCCAACAGTCATCCGAGTCATCAAACTTATCAATCGCTCCAACACATTTTGAGAATAAGGTTTCTTGCCAGTGCAAGAATGTTGAGTAGTTTTTGCTCATTAGGCTAATAACTGCTGCAGACTTAATGAGCTACAGCTGAGCATGTAGTGTGTAAACAAACTGCAGTTATGAAAAGATGTTGATGTCCAAAAAAAGCTCAGATACAGTGGTTGAAATAATGGAATTAATACTTCTTTGCCTGCATTTACTCCACATTGCTACAGCAGAGATCGTCCTGTCATTGAACAGCAGGATCAAAAGATTTATTAGTAGGTTTAAAAAATGTTCCCCAGTCACTGGCAGCATTCAGTGCCTGGAAAGAGTGGCTGGCTAGTGAAAAGAGTGACCAGAGCACAACCATAAATCTTTAAATTCAGCTGGGGATTCCCAGGCTGGCGAAATTACAAACATAAAAACTTGTTAACCTTTCCTTAAAGTAATACGTCACCAGCAGTGTGGTGTCAAATAAACTATAATCTAGAGTCAGTTTAGCATCATAAAGGCCAGTAATCAATTTAAAAATTCATGAATTTAACTTTAAGACAAATTGAATCTCTGAACTTAGTAAATTATTACTTTAAAACATGAATATTATATCCTGAAATAATTTAGATACACAGCAGGTAAGTTTGATATTACACTGACATACAAAATGCTACAATAAATGTCAGCTTCAGATTATTTTACACCAGAAACGTACATATTTTTCTAAAGAGTAAGTGACTCAAATATTCTGTCAATTCAGTAGAAGTATCTCTAGACTATTTCATATTAGTTCAAAAGCTGTAAAGTCTAATGGGTAAATAAAATTGGGGGTAAACTAAGGACACTATGGTAGCAGTTTCACTCGTTTGTATTCGATATTTAATGCACATTGTTTGTCCTATTTACCTCATAGAGCGTGTGAGGATCAGTCCAGCCTATACTGTGTATGAGTGTGCTGGCTTGGCCTCATTGATCCAGTTGTGTTAACTGTAAGCCCTCACACCACCCCACATACTCATCTGAGCACAGATCGGGGACCTAACGAGTCCCATCTCTAAAAAATTGCTGCCGTCTGCACACCAGAGCCTCTACTTTCATAAAATTATTTCATAATGAAGGGTTTCTTTTCCATCAAAGTACTTTTAGAAGCAAATAAGATAATTATTTGTTTGGAAGCAGGGTTTATGGCTGGTGTAGATGGATGCTTACACTGACTTTTAAAATAAATGACCATAGCACAGCTCTTTGGTGAGAGTACAGTCCATCTATTCATTTTCTGCAGCTTATCCCGGTTACATCCTTCTCCCCAGTCATGCCCTACAGCTCTTCTTGGGGCTTCCTGTAGCATTTCCAGGCTAGATGTGATACATAATCCTTCTAGTTTGTTCTGGGTCTGCCAAGGTTCTCCTCCCAATTGGACATGCCTGGTAAACCTCCACAGGGAGGCATCCAAATAATCAGATATGGAAACCCCCACAACTGGCTCCTTTCAGCACAAGGAAGCAGCAGTTCTACCCTGTGCTCCTTCCAGTTGTCTGAGCTCCAATCCTGGAAAAAACAAAAACATCCTCAAAGTCGATCTTTAAATCATTACCCAAAGCTCATGACCAAGTGAGTTTTTGCAGATTGACCAGTAAATCAACAGCCTCACCTTCAGGCTCAGCTTTCAGTTCAAGTCTTTCAAATTAATTGACCAAGAACATAACACTTGCCTTCTTATTGTTGTGGTCCTGTCTAATTCAACAACTCCCACAATATCCAGTGTTCTCTGCAGTTCACTGTGTGTCATTCCTCAGAAAACATGTAACTGATGCCATGTTCTTGTCAGATTGGACAGGCAGTAGAATATTCAGGTTGTAGGACAAGAGGGTTGTGTAATTGCAAAGCTGGTCAAGGGAGGGTTAAAATTAAGGCATATTGTCATATTGCAGCTCTATATCCACTGAATTTGGGTTTAATTATCTTGAATTAAAACTTTGACTGACATATAGCATCCATGTTTGTCGGTTTCAGGCATGCCCATATCATTAAGTGCCAAATCAGATTTATAGACGCTTTCAGAAAACTCCCAGAAAGCTCTCAATCCCAGCCAGATTTGGCTAATATATTAGCATGTGGGCTAATGTTTAGCATGCCAGCATGTATAGTATAGTCTTGTATAACCAGACCTACATATCTCTACAGCAGTCGGCACTAGCTTCACATTCTGCTATAGGTGGAGAAACGATGCTCTCCCTTGTTTGTGTTTCTCTAAACCAATCACAGTTGTCTTGGGCGGCACTAAACTCAGGATGCGGCGATGGTGTCCCTGCAAAATAGTGTTGAGGGGGAACTTGTTTTAGTGGAACATTTACATGTGAGGAGGCAAGCCCTGGCAATAAAATGGCTAAGGTAACAGCTGTTAGCTACTGTTAGCTACCCAGGTGCTAATGCGCCACTTTCAGTGTGTAGGTTGCTAGTTCAGAGGTTTTTGTTGTTTCCCATAGCGACTGGGGGCTTTGAAAACACAGATTGAGGATATGCTGTATGGCAGCTGAAGCAATCGCCCTGTGGCAGACTTTGCACAGTCCAATCCTGATGAGTGAGACTAACTAGAGTAAGTCCTATCTTGTTAGCGCAAAAGAAAAATAAAGATTAATGTGCAACATGTACAACAGGGGTGGAGGTGCTGACAGCTGCAAGATAAACATATAATCAGTAAAAAACAAACCACACGTGTGTTGATCTCTCTTCGTTTTTTCTTTTTTTTTTTTAACAATTTCCAGTGTGTGTTGCTCAAGGGTTTTCTTCTATTTTGTCAGAAATTATGTTTGCACCTACATGGATTGTCTGAGGTGGTTAAGCCTGTTTTGCACACCTGTGTCATTGCTAATTACTATACAAACTGTATTTGTGTATCAAGCCTTTGGACCGTAGCACATTTTCATGAGCTTGAGGAAACGCTGAACAAAACGTGTTTCTCTGACTTCTGTGTAAAATTTGCCTGGCCTGATTGGAAGAATATGGCAGATATGGAATATAATATTCAATACAATATTCCCAAGTATGTTTTCATTAGTGTATAATCACCTGAAAATAAGAATTGTTGTGTTTTTGTGACCTGAACATGAGACATGAGGAGTTTGCAGTCTGCAAGCTCACTGCTAGATTCCACTAAATCCTACACAGTTGTGCTTTAAATGCAATATTGCATATGCCAGAAAGAAAAACAAGTGCCTTCAGTGCAATTATAAATTGACATATGTGGTATTTGGCTGGAAATCTGATTTGACTACTGACAACTAGCTGGTGTATGTCAGCCAGTTAAATCTGCTAACCTCAGTAGAGAATCGATAGGGGGTGTTAGTGAAAGTCATTAACACATCATGTAATCTTTACTGTGCTGTGCCATTAAACACAGAGATTAAGTTGAAACATTGTAGTACAGTATACATGGTATATGTGTTTAATCCATTAAAATCACTTGCAAGAATTACAGCTCTGTTCTGAAAACAAAGGGTTTGATGAGGCTAAAATTGGACTATTTGTTCGTTTGCCTTTTGGTGAACTGAGCACCGCCCACCATTGATCAATACGACTGTATGACTAATGTCAGGCATCCTAGCCCAGCAGGTTGTTGGGCTAACATTAGAGGCTCTGTGGAGGATGTTTTGACCTTTCATCTCCATCTCCCTACAGGGCTGAAGCTGATCAAAGCCAACTCGACCCCTCTGAAGATGGCCACCCTGCCCCAGCCTCTGGACACTGTGCAACTGAAGGACATTGTGTGTTATCTTTCATTGCTGGAGGGTGGGCGTCCTGAGGACAAGCTCGAGTGTGAGTATCACCCCATATCACATGACTTCTGGTTTCTCTGTTGATATTCAACAAGCATTTGAGGCTTCAGTAATGTCTGGAAACTATACAAATCCTAATAGGTTTATGAATTGCAGAGATACAAGAATAAATAAATAAAAAGACAAAATATACAACCAGTCAACTGAACCTCCAGGGGGCACAAATAATGTCACTGCCTGACTTGAACCTCAGTGGGTGGAAGGCAGTTTTTCAGGCTAAGTCACGTCAGACTGAAGCCCAGTGAAAAAGACAAAGGGTAAGCGAGGGCACATCTAATATCATGAATCTTTGCTCTGCTGCTTTCTGGAAAAATGCAACATCAAGCCACACTAAGTAGCTGATCTTTCAAGTTTTAAATAGCAGCCGCAGCCTTTAGCTGTCTAGGTAATCGAATCTAATCTGAGGTCTGCCTCTTGCACTCTTCTTGTTCTAAGAAAAGCCAAATATGCAGACTGAAGCCCCACTCGGACTGTCTTTATTTCTCAACGGGAGATGGCATGATGGCTGGTCAGTGGTTTTAATTCACCCCCAACCCCAGTAATAAATACAGCCGTTATTACCTGCAGCTTGTCAGTGAACTCGCTGGTCCCCCTGCAATTTAAATCCCGTCTGGAGCAATGTCCTTGTATTTCAAACTGGATCTCCAAGTTTTTTATGAGTTGCTACTTTTTAGCTGTGACCAGCAGCTGCCTGTCGATTTGTCTGTTGGTTGGTTGGTCGGTCCACAAAAATTTCCCAGCCCTTTGGCAGCCACAGTTTTCACCCTAGGAGGCTGCGATTTGGCATGGAATTCAGTGTGTGTGAAGGTGTGTGAAGGTGTGTGACTATGCTCATGCCAGTTGGCTTAAGTCGGGTGTGGCCTATCTCAAAAAGGTTCATAACTTCCAAATGGATTCGTAGACTTGCACAAGACTTGGTAGAAATGTTGGTCATGAGCCAAATGAAGGCTGATTAACTGTTCATGCCAGCTGGCAACGTTCTATCTTTGAGGTCAAAGCTGTTCCCAAAATTAGCAACAACTTAAGATTAGGGTTGGGTACACTTTTTTAAAATTGATTTTTGAACTGATTTGATACCGATACCGGCAAATGGAATTCAGCACAGACGCCCAACGATACCTTTTTTCAGTACTGTACTCTACTTGATAACAAAAATGTAATTTCTGTTGTAAAAAACAAATTCAAACATCTCAACTCTTCAACCACTACCTCTCTCTACCCTGCCAAACCAATCCCAACAACCTGCAGCCTGTCAGTCTGTCACCAGGGCAACACTGTTGCTGGTGTGGAGGAGGAAACGCATGATATCCTTTCTGTTATGTTATCGTCGTCATTATCTCACTGTACGATAATATGTCCCTGTTGATGGTCTGCAATTCACAAATACTGGTTTCATTCTAAGGTTTCGGACATAGTCATAAATCTGAAGTTGTTGATGCCTCACTTGTGCTGTCCATGGAGGGTTAAGTTGCACTGTGTAGATGCTGGATGCAGACATGTTAACATTAGCTGCAGCTGCTGCGGAGGACTTGGCTTTCAGGCTATAAAAACGGTGCAATAAACCATTTACTTTAATTTATTTTTATTTATTTTAAAGGGACCATGTAGAGTTTACAACATAAATGTCATAATTCGATGTACCATACCAAATTATAGCTTAAAGCTAATTCACATCTGCATGCTCACATTCACACCTATGGTCAAATTAGAGGCATGATTTCAACATTTTTCCTTCGAGTTTCTCTCAGGCTGTTAGATGATGTGGCTTTTCTATATTTTCTAGAAATTACCATTTATCAAAGGAAGGCAAGTTAAGCTTTCTCCTTTAGAGAAAAAAAAAAAAGTTTGCTTGTAGTAAGTTTCATAGTTACTTTACTGTTGTTTTTATGGTTACTTGCAGTGTAATACTCCTTTCACACTCATTTGTAACACGAGTTTGATTATTGACTGGTTTTCTGTTTGACATGTCCTGCTAAACACCTGCCAGCCAGTGACAGAAGTATTTTCCACCATTTAACTGTTCAGCAGCTAACAAACTTTAGCTATATTCATTGTAAGAGATGATGTGGCTTTTCTGAGCATCAGTACTCTGAATGTTCAAAATTACTATCACACGTTACGCTTCAGCCTGCATCAGTTTTACCCACTTTTTATCCAACTTTGAGTCTTTGGTCCCATTTGGATAAAACCACCAGGTTTCTTGGCAGCTTTTGTTCAAAAAACTGTAACTGTGAATTATGTTTCTTAAAGAAGAAACATGAAAGCCCATGGCTCTACATCAAGTACAAAAGAATGAAAGGACACAAATGGATGGAGAATCTATTAATCATTCTTATTTATTAATTTTGTTGTCTGTGTTGACCTTAGTTCTCCATTTGTAATTGTGCTTTGAAAAACTGTGCTCCACCCACTGAGGTTTATCTCAGCCAATAAGATTATTTCTTATTTCTCAGCTTCTTTGGGCTCTGAGAAACGGTTCTGCAAGAAAAAATCCTGTCTGCGAGGTTAAAATGACATTAGGACGTCAACCTTAACTGGCACAGAACATTAACAATACAGAGTATTTAAAGTGTCATTTTTTAAGTGCTAATACCTGACAGATACTGGGTTTTCTATATACTGATGAAAGTTTTAGATGAATTTTCAGAGTTGATTCAAGCTGTCGTATTAATATTTTTTTTCCATCCAAATATTTGCTAGGTATCTTCTCTTTATCCCTCATACCTTGTGATTTTTTTTTATCCGTCTCTGTCTCTTTGTGTGCATTTTTTTCTCTCAGCATTTCATTTTTTAAAATTAAGACAGTTAAGAGTTTTCTCAGGTAAATTTGGTGGTTTGTAAGACCATTCAATCAAACTGTGTCCTTCGTGTTAATTCTATTCCCTGGTGAAAGTAATGACAGAAATAAGCTCTTTCAGCTTACAACTGAATTTATTACCCTTCATGTTTTCAGTTTTTTTTATTCAAAGGCTTATAGTTTTGATTGACTATCAAATTAATGAATTCAGTCTATTGAACTGTTTCTACTCTTTTTATATTTTATCTCAGTTCATTAAATATTATATTTGCAGCTCCCGTGAAGCTTCTCCAAAGGGATGTTTGATGCCTCGTGTTTGCAGTTTATTGATGTCTTCCCAAATCTCTTAATTGCATTTATCATTTATTCACAGGGTTACATAGCTTAATTGGACATCAGGCTTTTTTTCTGTGTTGCTGTAATTCTCATCCATCTGCTGAATTATTGAGCAGAGTAGCACTCATTAAGCGCAGGGATGACTAAATAATTCAACTGATGCAGCCTGTGTGTGAACACATCATGGATTTAACTATGGATGATGTTTTATTGAGCGCCGCTCTCCCTCCAACGCTGTGATCCACACTGCTTTTACAGAGGTGCATGGCTCCCTCTGCTGGTTTGTTGATGAACTGCTCTGGCTTCAGTGCAGCTTGTTTGCACATGTTTCTGCACAGCAATAAAACATTTGTATGAACAAGTTATTAACTTAATTACTGTAGTTTATCTCGCTCCAGTGCAGTTTCAGGTAGGCTTTCAGTTATGGTTATAAATTGTAAGCATTTTCCTTAATTGACCATTGTTAACATCAATGATCAATTAATCGATTAATTGTTATTTGAAAACTTGCTTACATCAAACAATACCAATTGTGCTTTTTCCCCTCAGTCAAAGCTTTATTTCCACAGCAACATCACATAACCTATGAAACATATCAAGACGTACTTATTAAACACATATAAAAATAATCTAAATTTCAGGTCTTCATTTTATAGTAGATCAATCAGGTTTTACTTGATCGATCAAGTTCTTTACGATGGATTATTATTGATCATCCCTCATGTCAGTATCATGAAACAGCACAATAAGGCAGAATCAAGGCCTGGATTCTTAAATTCGTCAAAAACTAAAGATAATTTTAGTCATGTACGACACACAGTGTTAAGAAAGAGTCGGTGCTGAGTAGCCATATCTGTGGCATATTTTATCTTATTAGGAGGGCTTGGTATATTTTGTGATTTGGCGCCTGTACAGTTTCAGAGTGCAATTAACTTAAACACCCTTGTTGTAAATGTGGACACACGCAGCGCCAACCACACGAAGGCCAGCTCAGCTTCTGTCGATCAGCCTTTTATTTCATGCAAGTCCAGCTTCACCTCTTGTTTTGTCTTCACGTTTGCCATGAAGTCCGTACAGGCTGAGCTTGGTTATGTGATCTGCTCATTCACCTCCGGTTGTGGCGACACCAGCACTTTGCTCCCCATCAGCATCTAACATCAAAATAATTTTGAGGCTGTTATTTTTTATGGTAGAATAGTTAAATAAGGTTACTTTAACAAAAAAAGTTAATTACAACGAAAAGAAAAAAGAAATTAAGAAACTGATGGGCACAAAAAGATACAACTAAACCAGAATATGAACCAAAGCATGAAGAAAAAATTACACTTAAGTCCAGTTATCTTATTTCACAGTACCAAAATACACTTTGATAATCTTGAGTTGATATTTAACTTTAATTTGAGCACAGAGATGGTGTTGGTTTGAAGCTTCATTTCACTTCAACAACCTAAAATTAAGTCTAAAACCAAACTCTGTACTGTACTAGTCTAGTCTAGAAAATGTGTTTTGGGAAAGTTCTTATTGATCCACTATACTTCTCTTGGCAGTATTGGACTGTCTTTAATTGCAGTTTTAGATTGCCTGAATTTCACATGAAAAGTATGCATCGAATAGATCTAATCGGGAGATGACTGAACTTTTGATTATTTAAATAAAAAATAACCTCAATTCAATTCAGTAGAACTTAATCTCTGCTGATCTTAAGTGTTTGTGTTGTATTGCATGTTAGTTGTGAGGCCAAATTTAAATCTCTTCTTGATTTACTTTTTGTGGCCAAAGATTGAAGGGATTCAGAAAGTAGGTTTTTTTTTCTGGATACAGTCTCAGAGACTTTTCTCTGTCCAACACATTTGTCCAGCAGACAGAATTTCTGCTGTTTCTACAGTTCTCGTCATCTTTGGCGCTTTATTGCCTTTTTGAGGCCTCTCTGGGTCACCACAATCACCTCTTCTTAACACCGTCAACCTCCACCCAACACCAGGCGCCAGCGTCACTTCCCCCTCCTCTTGCCCCAGAAGGTCACACCCCTTCAGGAAACTGCCAATTAGCTCCTCATTAGTGGCCTGACGAACCGACATCTGACGTCAACTCCTTATGATGTCAGCACCCCACCCTCTGTTGCACCTCAGCCGCGCTCATGTGGAGGTGGAGGTGGTGCGGCGGTGGGTTAGTCAGAGCTTCTCTAAGTATAGCATTAGCATGGAAATGATCTGCAGCCAGGTCATGTTGTTGTTGTTGTTGTTGTTGTCACGATTCTGCTACACTCAGACTTGGGGGTGTTGACGATGCACAAGGATGAGCCAATCACAGCTGGGATGTGGGAGCTTTCTGTTTCCATGGTGACACTTTTGAGTGGCAATTGGGGGACACTTAAAGTTGCAGCATTTAGATGCTTACAACTGCTTTGTATCTGCATGTAGTGAAGTACACAGTGACATTAACACAGAGGGGAAAGCTTTTTATGGAGCAGTGAGTGTTGTGGCTTCTTCTGCCAAAACCTGCTTTTAATGTTCACTTCAAAGGGTGGAGAGGGTGGAGGAAAGTACAGGGTGTTAATACTGTCGCTTGACATTTTGTTTTTGTCTCCGCAGTTATGTTTCGCCTCTATGACACAGATGGAAATGGCTCTTTGGACAGCTCGGTAAATATTTATCTTCTAATGAACAAGTTTCACCTCAGATACATTTTTAGACATTTTTAAAAAAAATTAAAACTGATAGTAACTCAAAATATGTTGGTGTTTTAATGTTTTTTTTAAGACAGAGGGAAGGACGAATTGCAGTTATGAGAGGAGACCTTATCATGTCTAACTGATTTGTGATTCTGGTCTCCATAAATAAAAATGACGTGACTTAACGACTAATGATTGTTCTCATTATCAATTATCAAGGATTCTACTCTTGATTAATCAAGAAATCTGAAATTTCAGATTATTTTTCTGTCAATCGACAGATCGATCAATCAACTGCTCATTTCAGCATTTCATTTGTTTGTATACCTGCGTTAAGCACATTGTAGCTGTTTGATTTTGATGATATGAAACTGCTGAAAAGATTTGTAGAGACAATAACATAAACACTCAACACTGACCAGGGTCGGGAATAATAATGAGCAGTAATTTACTCAAGTAATCAAGTATTATATACTTTTACACTAAACTACAACTTTTTAAACCTGGGTGACTAAATGACTGATACAAGGCAAGGAGAAAAGGTTTTGCTCCAGTAGATCATCTCAGTGGGCATCATTAAACTGGCTGCAGTGGCGGCAACAAGTAAGTTTGGATTGAACGAGCCCTTCCAAACACCAAAGTCAAGACATAATACAAAATAAAATGTTCTGCAGGATAAAATTACCGTTTTAATCAAAGGAGTCTGGTGGCTTTGGGAATTTCCTCAGTTCCCCATCACAGAAGTGTTGCATCATTTTGGACTAACAATACCTTTCAACACATGGTACATGTACAGTAAGTATATGAATGAATGGATGAGAGAAAAGAAGAATTAAAGAGGGAAAACGTTGGGCGTGGGTTTTTTTATGAATGAAAGAGAACCAGTGCTAATGTGTATATGTATAGAAAGTGTGTAGGAGGGAGTCGGGGGTGTTGGAATTAGAGGGTTAAGAGGGACAGAGCAAGGGTGGAGTGGGTGGAGGGGCTTTGTAATGTATCCCATTATTAGTATCCCATTATCGCCTGGGAGAGGGCATGAAAAGAGGACAGAGAGAACAGAAAAAAGATGTTAATTTAGTGTGACCCAAATTGTACCGCTGATTTTATAGAGAATAAAACAACAGCCAGTTTCTCTTGCATTCATACACTCATACTGATACTCAACATATTAAAGAGGTCCAAAGTGCATCATAGTGATTCAGTATCTCACTAGATAATAACGTCGCCCCTCTGCATCTGCCCCCAAAAAGCAACCATTGTAATTAAACCATCAGGCTCGGAGCTCTTCCCACGCTGCCTTTGTTTTCCTCTGTGCAACTCTTCTGTGCGGAAGAATGACGTTCCCAACCTGCTATTACACGCTGTTTATCAGTCTATTCACACCAAAGACATTTAGTGACATCAACTTGTAAGGCTGCAATATACAGAAAGGTAAATACAGTATTTTTGTGCCTGTAATGACTGTCTGTGGTCTCACCACAGGAGCTGGAGCACATTATCTCCCAGATGATGCACGTAGCTGAGTACCTGGAATGGGACGTGACTGAGCTGAAACCAGTAAGACATTTTGCCCAGTTAACAAGAATCACCAGTAATGTGAATTTGAGTTTAATATATTGTGGAGCAAAAACCTTAACCTTTTTTTTTTTTTTCCACAACTTTTTTTGTATCTGCAAGCTGAACTTTAACACAAAATGATGACACTGATTCTTAAGCTATAGAAGAATGAAGATGGGCGTGAAAATTCACTGAACGATAACACTCATTGTTTAAAGAATTAGTGAATATTTTTTCAGGTTTCACAGATTTCATCTTAACCCCACAGGGACCCTAAAGTGCTCCAATTTACAAACTGTTAATGAAGTCGAGAGCTGGGAAAAAAAAATCATCCTCTTCTTCTCTTTTGACTAATGTTTGTGTTCACACTGTAGATCCTCCAGGAAATGATGCGGGAGATCGACTATGACCACGACGGCACCGTGTCACTGGAGGAGTGGATCCAGGGAGGAATGACCACCATCCCACTGCTGGTCCTGCTGGGCCTGGAGACGGTGAGTCCACTGAGAGATCACTTAAATTTGCTAATGGTCCAAAAAAGTGCTTCTAGTTTTGACATTATTGTGTCCTTTGTCAAAATTGACAAACCCAAAAATCTCATACGTAGCTTATGTAGTCAGCAAAGAATAGGTGTACAGTTTGTGTTATTAGTTGCACAAATGCATGCAGTAACTAAACAATGTCAAAATGTCCATGTCCAACAAGACAAATGGTGTATTCAAATACCCATACATACCCAGACTGTCATACTATTTGCTATGCCAACGCATCATATGTCAAATGCAGTATGCAAATAATACCAGATGTCCTGTATCACAGTTTCAGGCTATTCTTCTTCTTCTTCTTCTTTTTTTAAAGATTATTTTTTTTAGCTTTTTGCCTTCATTTCAGTAGGACAGCTGGAGATTTGACAGGAAGGGGGGCAGGGAGAGAGGGGATGACATGCAGCAAATGGGCCGCAGGCAGGACTCGAACCTGAGGCCACTGCAGAGGACTGGCAGCCTCAGTACATGGGGCGCACGCTCTACCAACTGAGCTATAGGGGCGCCCCAGTTTCAGGCTATTCTGACCCACAATCCTCTGTGCAGTGGATGATATGTCACACTGATGGCGTCACCAGATGAGCGCATTAGATGCATTCCAAATCGTATACTTTTTCTTTTTACTTTGATTTTCATGCTATGGACTGCAATGGACAAATGAGCAAGTGGGTCAAAGTTCGAGGCTTAATGTTACACAGTTTGTAAGGGAAGCTGCACTGTGTTGTAAGAACAAAAAAGAAAAAGTTTGAAATTTGGAACACAGCCTGAGCCATGCTAGCAGCTCCGTGAGGCTGTTAAAGCTGTGATTTGAGCTTAATGTTAATGTCAGCATGCTAATGTGCTCACACTGACATGTTGATGCCTAGCAGGTGTAATGTTTAACATGCTAGTTTAGAGTGTTAGCATGCTAACATTTGACAATTAGCATTAAACACAAAGTACTATGAAGGCTGATTGGATAGCCATCGCCTGTGCAGGTATTTGGTCTTAAAACAAAGTGCTAGACAACAGACCTTTTCACAGCAGCCATTTTGACATGAAATAGTTGTGTAAACACAGGTGTTAGCAGTGATAACAATTAAGGTTCCGTTCCATTCAGGTCAGAGTGCTGCTATTGTGCATATTAGCTCACTGAAAAGTGTAGACATATGTACAGAGGCGCCACATTCACTGCCATATTGTGCAGGGCAAGACGGACCTGCAAACAAATACAAACAAACAGGGGAACTGCATTTTTTCTGGATAAGAAGCGCTATAATGTTTATTTCTCAACCAAACTCAATGAGTGGGGTTATATTCACTGGTTTATGATTTACATGGAGTGACAAAAAAGTGTTTTTTGTACTTTTTTATTCTGACTTACTCAACGTAGATCATGAACCCTTGAATATGGCAGCGATGTTGACATAACACAGCAACAAGCTGAAGCGGTCAATGCAGCATTTATGTATAATATGGCTATGACTGGAAAGGCTCTGTTTACCCTATAATATCTTCAATGTGGCTGCTGTGAAAAAGGTCTGTTTGACAAGACATTTTACTCAAAAAACTCAAATATGAACCCCTTGGTGACACTAGATATCCGATAATCACCAAAGGATTCATCCTTTGGACACCATGGACATATAAATATATCATAATCCATTCCTAAATAATAGCGCCTGAGATATTTTAGTGTGGATCAAAGTAATAAACTGACTGACAGACCAACGCTGGCATCCCTACAGCCACTTGCGTATGTAAAAAGTAATTGTTACATCATTGCAACATCACTATGAAACACATTAAATAAGACACGTGCAAACACAAACCTGAGATCAAACATCCAAGCAAATTGAAGGTATACATCTTAAAGCATGCACACCTTAGTTGAATAAGTTTTCAGAGTACCTGTCTCAATATGTCCTGAGTAGTGACAAACCAGACAGCACAACACTGTTCTTGTTGAAACGGTCTTAACAGTAAGGTTGTTAAAGATTTTATTGTTCAGATCTGTGGGCTTGATTTCATGCCAGCGATTAGAGAAGTTTAAACCCCACCTGATGATGTGCTTCCTATGTGACAGTAACTGCGTTGAGGTCTGTTTCTAAAACATCTGGATGAAAATATTATCACAATGGGAGAAATATGTTTTTCTCTCATTACTTAACAACTGCCACGATGTACAGTATGTTTCTTTTTTCCCGTAAAAAACAAAAACAAAACTATCAGTAACTTTAAAACTAGACACATGTTGCTATTTTAGAACTGACATCTTAAAGTGTTTCTATATATCTATCTGTTCTTTTGTTCTCCAGCCCCTCCAAAAAATGAAGCTGTCTCCTCTCGCATCTTGCACGTGTAAATTGACTTTATCAGCCTCTCCTCGGCTCTTCATACCTCATTTGATGATTATGATTATAACACTCTAAGGTCACAGGAGTACTTTTGCATCTGTTCTCTAACGGTGCATCGTAAATCACTGTGGATCATACTGTCAGCTTAAGTACTGAAATTTAAAAGGTGACTCTCAGATAAATGAATTATTTTTCGTATGGGCTTTGCTTCTATATGTGATCATGTGAGAAAGACTATAGACACATTTCACAAACGTAAGACATTCCTCATCATCATTTAACTTTTTTCTCTAATTCATAAATTATCTTGTAACAAACTCCCCAGTGGTTTCCCGAGAACATCCTTACACACGTGTGTCCCCACAGCTGCTGAGTGATCCTCAAACTAACAAGAGTGCCTTCAGTTCATCATTTCTCCACTAGATGGAACTATTTGACCAACTTGAGCAGAAATCCCCACCAAGTGTCATTTTTTATGAATGAATATTACTGCAGAGGCAAAACCTGTCCTCTGTCTTTTACTGCATTTGGACTGCACAGCTGGAAGTAAAACGCAGATGAAAATAAAAATGATTCTGTAAAAAATATCAGCCAAGAAGCTAAACGCCAAGAAAAGCAGAGAAATTATTAGCTGATGATTCTCCCAAACGAGTCAAAAATTATATAATGAAACAGTAGCTACAGTGATCAGCAGTCATTCAATCAATTAATCATTTTTGTTTTTACTGCAGAATGTTAAAGATGACGGGCAACATGTGTGGAGACTGAAGCACTTCAACAAGCCAGCCTACTGTAACCTGTGTCTCAACATGCTAATTGGACTGGGGAAGCAGGGACTCTGCTGCTCATGTGAGTAATTCACTTATCATTAAGACTTCAGACAGATACAAGACAATATACACGGCCTGGACTGTCTGTTCATGTGATACTTTGTGATCAGATTGACGGAAAAAAAAAAACACGGGTGTGTTATTTTTCACCTTGTCCTGTAAAAAAATATATATATGCAATCAGCTTTGGATTTAAGAGTGTCGGTGTCCTGTGATGGTTTAAAATCTCAGGGGCTTTTTCAATGCTGGAAATGGAAAATAATGAGAAAGAAAAACAACCAATCAACTCCACTGTACACTGTAAAAGTTGAGAAAACACTAAATTTCAAGGCAACTTAGTTTAATAGAGTCCACCTCCAACTCTTAAGGTTATAATATGCAACATCTTCTTTGAAAACAATATATAAACTCCGTAGCAAGTAGATTACACAGTATAGTGCATACTTAAAGGCATACTATGCAACATTTAATTAAAAATAAAACTTTTAATCATCATCATGACTTTTGATAGAAGTGTGTGGTGTCTGTAGCTGCAGAGACCCTGACCTTTGTCTGTATTTCCTTTCCTTGATCACTTTTCTCATTATTGCTGCCTTTAAGTTTTGAATTTTTTTTTTTTTAACCAAGGAATAATGTTTTGTGGGGATGGAGTTTTAGAAACCGAAAACAAAATCAAAAATTGTTGGGTAAACTCATTCAAAGTGAATCTTGAAATGAAAGTGAATAATGGTAAACACTAATATTTTCTATTTCAAATACACATTTTTGGGGTTTCTAAAACTCAGGGATTAAAGTTTATCTGAAAAAGAAAAGTAAATTATCTGAACAAAAGATTACAGGTCAGTTTTTGAACTCAAAAATCTAGAGAAGGCATTTGCCTTGAAATTAAGAGTTTTCTCAACTTTTTTTTTTTTTGATAATGTAGTCTACAAAACTGTATTCTGTGTTTTTTAAGTATAAAAATTGCTTTTGTTTCAGCCTCAGTGGGTATTTTGCACCCTGCTCTTCACGCGGCACAGAAGCTGTTTTTCACAGAATATTGGCAACAGCTTTCACAAACACATTACTCAAACCCTGGTGTACATCACTTATAACTGTATGAAAAGTCTGTTTTTTTTTTCTTTCCTCTGTGTTCCCTCTTTTCCTAGTCAAAAGTCTTAAATTGCATTTTTTTTTTTTTACTCTTCCCCAGTCTGCAAGTACACAGTCCATGAGCGCTGCGTGGCACGTGCGCCGCCGTCTTGCATCAAAACCTATGTCAAGTCCAAGAAAAACACAGAGGTGCGTCCAATTGGAGTGTTTACCAGTCGGCACGCTTGGATCAGCGATGCTCCATGGAGCTTAGGATGAGGGCTTCTCTTCTTCTAATGGAATTAAAACAACTCAATCTGCTACTAAGCATTGCTAATTACCAGAATAAGGCGGGTTTAAACACAGACACAGACAACATCATTTGTTTGGCCTCCTCCTTTCTTTCTTTCTTTCTTTCTTTCTTTCTTTCTTTCTTCCTTAATGTTAACAACAGTGAACATCATAATTAAGTATTTAAAAATGGTTACAATGGCTTTGAAATGCAACAAAAAAACAACAATGTAACAAAATATTCCATTTCTAAGATAGATTCAATAAGATAGGCATCTAAAAAATATTTTTTGCTGTGCATTTCTTCAGTCTTGTGCATTTGAAAATAAAATCAGTCATAGAAAAATGCAATAATGTATTTTAGATGTATTTTTGCAAACTAAACCCACTTATCAATGTACAGAGTTAACTTGCCTCTATGAAAAGCTATATTGAGAGTTTGAGAGTTTTGTTCTCTTCGTGTAGTTTTTCAAACTTATTTGTTATTTGTTTGTTTGCTATCTATTTTAATAACTCAAACACAGAACGACATCATGTCTTTGACAAACTTAAAGGGCGGATTCACATTTTTTCACATCTGTCAATATACACGGGGACAGTTTTTGTTTGCTCTAATCATTTTTTTTTCCTGTTCATACTCACCAATAAGAGATCAATTCCTAACACGCATGTAACCTCCAGAGGTACAGTTTGGTTTGATAAAAATCTCCTCTTTGTGTTTCCGTGCAGAGAAACACGAAGAAGGAATTTGACAAATTCACTCTAAATGACTGTAATTTTGGAAGATACTCACTTGGTTTGAATAACTCTGGCTGCTGAAGCCCCATATTAGCTTGAGCTAAACTTAAGAATGAGTTTTTGCACAGAATGAGGACTATACCTTTTGTCCTTCATCACTTAAACCTGAAAAACATTATAAAGGGATCTCTTAATGGCCGGTTTGACCAAAAAAACAGTTTTCTTTTTTTTTCTCTTTCCTTCTTGCTTGTTTTCTTTCCCTCTTGCTGTCTTTAATTGTTGTGTCACTTGTGCCTTTGTATATATCTTGTTTTTCTGCACCATGTTTCTTTTCTCACTTCTTTGCCTCCCTGTATGCTGTCTCTCCCTCTCTCTGCAGGTAATGCATCATTTCTGGGTGGAAGGGAACTGCCCCACCAAGTGTGACAAGTGTCACAAAACCGTTAAGTGTTACCAGGGCCTGACTGGGCTCCACTGTGTGTGGTGTCAAATCACGGTAAGCCGCCACCCGAGGAGAGGCAGCCACCTCCTCATTATATTGCCACTGCTTCTTGTATTTTAGGGTTTCGTTTTAGCACCTCTGATACCTCACAAGTCATCCCACCAATTTACACCCAGAAAACACTTGTTTGTGGCTGCTAGTTAATAGAAAATAAAACAGAGGCAACGACACATGTAATGCAAATAAATCCTGAGTGTATACCTGAGAATGTACACATGAAACATTTGCTTTTACTGACACAAGTTTGGCTGTTAATAAACGGCCGCTACCTTCTCCAGCTCCATAACAAGTGTGCCTCCCATGTGAAACCTGAGTGTGACTGTGGACCCCTGAAGGATCACATCCTGCCCCCCAACTCCATCTGCCCCATCATCCTGGTAAGACTTCACTCCTCGATGGTCAGCGGTCCTGTGGCTGAGTGAGCCTGACCTTGTTTGACACAGTGTTATCTGAGGATGCAATCATCAGCCTGTGTTCTCCCACTGAGCGCCGAAATGGCAAAGCGTTGTGTTTTTTGGCAGCAAATTATTTTCAAAATGGCACAAGTCTATTTAAGGGGGACAAGCTGCACCTAAAATTGGTCATTAAGTGTCTCTCTAACAGAGATGATCCACTTTGTCTTCTGATCTTGACTTCATTTGTAACTTATAAATAGATAAATTCTTTCTTTTTTTTTTTTTTTACAGCAGACATGGTCACATAAAAACACTGTTATGCCCGGAGGCTTGGCCAAGAGTTTACAAATGCTAAAGTCAAAATCCCAACAACCCCCGCCACCCCACAAGACACCCAGAAGAAAGTCTCCCATTTAAAAGAAATATATTTTGATCTTTTGTATTTCATTTATTGAGTTGTAGCAGGTCAATTACATTTTCAGCAAGTTTAGTTTAAATGGAGCAGTTCTTTCTAGGAAATGACTTCCCTTAATTATTAGCACCAGATTAAATCCTACCTTGCAGGTAACTTTCTGGATTAATGAATTATTGGGAAATTATGCCTCTTAAAAACAAAGTGATTTATTTTCCAACATGATTATCTAAATGCTGTACCAAAGCTTTTCTCCTGTTGCCAGGAATAAATTTGGTTGGAAATACACTAAAACATGTATAATATTTCTTCCTTTCTTCATTTTTGTTCCCTTAAAAGTAGCCAGAAAAAAAAAAAGCCGGAATCAGTGCCCTCTGTTAGCCACGACACACAGTACAAACAACAACCTAAACAGGCTAAACAGAACTGCCAAACACTACAAAAAACATCAATAACATACAGTAAAGATGCATAGGGTTCAATTAAAAGCGGGAATTTTTTATTTTTTTTAATAGAATTTGTCTTATAAATAATTTTGTAAGAGTTTAAGTCACATTTCCCTAACAGTGGAAAGGACCTCTTTGGATGCTTTAACAACCTGTTTGACCTTTGACCTCAGGAAAGACAGTCGACGCTGAGGAAAGACTCCCGGTCCAGCCAGTCGAGCCGAGGGAAGATGCAGAGAGCAAACTCAGTCACAGTGGACGGCCAAGGGCTGCAGGTGAGTCTTTTTTAACCTTGTTTATACAGTACACATACAGTATGTCTGTATCATACTGCAGCGCTCACACAGGATCACGTATATTTCATCTGAACAATATTCATCTCTTTTCCTTTTTTAACTCATCTCATTGAGAATACTGTGGTGAGAAAAAAATTGTCAACCTGGACATATTTCACCAGATCTTCACCAGGTAGCGACTCTCGATTCTCAAATAAATTTAGGCTGGAAACACATTGTAAAATGAATCACGGCTTCAGTAGTGAACCATAGTGAGTAATGAACTAAGCAGTAGAAATAAATAAAACTCAATTTCTACTGTATAGTGCCTTTTAAAAGCAGAGGAACAAAGTGAATACAACAAGAATCTCAGGGAGAGGCCAAACACAGTGAAATAAAGTAAAATATTTTAAAATGCCCGTTATAAAACCAGTGGTAGAAAGTAACTAAGTACATTTACTCAAGTACTATACTTAAATATAAATCTGTCCTACTTGTACTACTTAATTGTAATCAAGTATTTTCATTTTCTGTTACCTTGTACTTCTACTCCACTACATTTCAGAGGCAAAGACTTTACTCTTTACTCTACTTACTTGACAAGTGTAGTAACTAGTTACTTTGCAAATTGATAAAACAAAACACTTGAGCAAGAGCAAATAGAATATGATGCATTCTTAAAGGTTAAGTTTGATTAAGTTACGAGGGGGAAAAAGTAATTAAATTAGCTTCACATTTACCTGCTGCAACATCACTCAAATATCACAGATCAGGTTGTGCATCAGTCATGGTAGTTCAACAAAATGAAGCAAATTATTCTGCATAATTTGTACTTTTATACTTGAACTATGTTTTGATTCTCATACTTTAGTACTTTTAAGAAAGAAAAGTTCAATGAAATCTTAAGTAAAGTTTAAAATGAAATGCTTAAGTATAATTTAAATTTTGTACTACCTTGTCATTTGCAAGTGCCTTCATCATTTCAAGCAAAAAATGTCATTTTTATTCAAACTGAACTTCTCCCAAACAGTATTTCTACAGAGTGGTATGCTACTTTTACTTAAGGGAAAGATATGAGTAAAAATCTAAAAACAAAGGAGTAACAATTGTAAAAGGGGTTTAGAAATATCAGTCTGCTGTATACAGGCAGGGTTTTATAAGCTTTTTAAAACATGGTGCTGTCACAGCAACGTGATCTGACGCTGAGGAGTTTGTTTCAAAGTTCTGGAGCTAAAATAATAAAAACATGGGCCCACTTTTTGTCTTGGACTGAAAAACCTTTGACAATGTCTGATTGTCAGATCTGAGGCATCTTGATGCAGAGGGGATGTAAATATCATGAAGCGATTTAAAAGACAATAAAGCAATATTCATCAAAGCTGTACAGCTCTTTAATTTAAATAACTTATTGTGCATATTTTCATAATATTTTTCAATATTTTAAAGGGATGTGCCAGTCTGGTACTCAGTATCAATACTGTTCCGATACTGGACCAAATAACGTGTAATCTGATACCATTCATCGGCCTGAACTATCACATAAATGCTTATTTAAACTTTATGACAACATGCTTTAAAGAGAGATTTTCCACAAATAACACAGATGAGCAGCAAATGTCATGTGAAGAGTAAGTAGAATGTGAGTGAGGCCAGTCAGCAGTGCTGCCGTCATGTCAGATCAGGTGTGTTTTTTAATTTAGGCTTTTATGCAATTTATTTAAATATCATTTTGAATGTCTGAATCGTGCTCAAAAACAAAAATGTGACTAAAAGTTATCTGTGTGCAGATACTCAAGGCTGTGGTGTTTTTATGTCAGTTTTGTTGTTGTTGCTCCTTGATTTGCAGTACTTGCTTTTTTTGTTTTTAAATTTTTTTTTTCTGTTTGCTATGTTTATTGTTATGTACCAAATCAATAAAGGCCAAATCCTCGTATGTGTAAACCTAGTTGGCAGTAAACATGATTCTGATGTGTCAGCCTGTTTCTCATTGATTTTAAATGAGACTCTACAGTTGGTCTCAGGACATATGATGGGACTCTGCAGGCCCTGCTGATAATCAGTATTATACAGCAGAGCCCAGTCCGGCCTGATCCTCTCTAATATCTGTCAGCCAGCATGCTGGCGATGGAAACCTGCCGCTGTCTGTGGCGACTGCTCGTCTATGCGAGGCTGGGAGAGAAATATGATGAATCATATCCCAGGCACATCCATCTCTGCCGCTCGCCGGCTAACCAGCATAATAATCAAGATTATTATTTATAATTACAGGAAGTAATGGATCACTCTGGACTGGACAGGGAGCTCATTAATTCACCCTTGGCCTGCTGGGATAGCAGACAGGGGGAGTTAAGTGCTTCATCTGTGTCAGGGAGAGCACGGGGCGAGTTGTTGCAGACCAACTGCACGAAGGGGCGATTCAAACAGGGGGCCGCTGGATTAGAGATTGTTTGTGTGGCGCTTTGTGAGTCCGGCCTCCGGCACCGCAGCTTCTGTCTGTCTGCCCACAGTTTCACCGCCGCTCAGAGAAAATCCTCTCCCACGTCACACGAGACAAACTGCCCTGCCAATTAGGAAGCGGTGACAAATAACTATTACGACTGAATTGTGAATCATGAGTTATCAGGTTGAGAGTATTGATTGGCTGAGAGATAGATGGGTTGTTTTACTGTATGGTGTATCCATAGCTGCCTGGTCACTGAAACTGGCCTTCAATGCCACCATGATTTGTAAAAACAAAGAACATCTGCTTCATTTTGTGTAAAAACTGACTGAAATGACTGATATTAGTGTGATACATTTTTTTTATTTTGTCAACAAATCCCATGACGTGTTCCTTTATTTACTATGAGCATAGTTGTTTATTTTGAGTAAATCCCACATCCACCATCCTCAGTGCACTTGAAGGACCAATATGTAGAATTTAGTGACATTTAGGGATGAGGTTACAGATTGCAACCAACTCGCCTCATCCTCCCTTTCCAGACATGTATAGGAGAAGTTACAGTGGCCACAAAGTTTGCGAAAAACCCTGTTAGAGCCAGTATTAGGCTTGTCAGTTCTGGGCTACTGTAGCAACATGGGTAACAAAAACATAAAGATTTGTATTTTCAGGTGATTATCAGAGGTGGCAAAAGTGCACAGATTGTGTGCTCTAATATTTGTGCAGATACTTGTGTAAAAATGACTCTGGTAAAAATATAAGTACTGATTCAACTTATTTACTTTAGTAAAAGTGAAAAAGTACAGTACAGAAACGTGTCAAAATATAAAAGTAACATCTCGCTCATTTCTTCCAACCAGTTGTGTAAAACTAACCGAACCTCACCTTTTTCTCCGTGGTCGAGTTTCCCTCTCTTGTCTGTTTGATCTTGTTACAACTTTTACATTGTTGTCTCATTACATCTGTCATGTGTGATATGCACTGATGGATACACAAAGGAATCGTCTTTTCCAGGTGGTATTGTTTCATACATTTGGGTTGAAATTGGCCTTGATGTTGGGAAGCCGGTGCACAATTATGCAAAATAAAAATAATCATTAATTCCCCCCAAATCCATTAAAATGAGAGAAACGAGCCTGTGTAGCCTGTTGAGAAGGAAGAACAGATATTAGTGGTAAAATGTGCAGTATTGTGCAAGTTCACAATTAAAACACGCTAACTCAAAGTTCAGTTCACAGAGATTAAAATGAACTAGATCACGTTCATAGTTCATAATTCTGAATTCTGTACAAATTTCACAGTTCCAAATGTGCAGCATTAAGAATTCACAACAAGTTGAGAAAGTTTTACAAAACGGCAAACTTGACCACCAACATACTGTTGAAATTTCCGGCTCCAAACTCAAAATTCTGACTTTCCAGTGCAAATTGAACGCCACATAGTACACGAGAACTGCGGTGAGATGAAGAGGGAGACGAGACAGAGGAGAAGAGCGAATATAACATGGATCTGTCAGTCTGTTTCTCACT